>JAAAKE020015306.1:0-10638 GCA_010014785.2 Anisolabis maritima
GTCCATTTTGACAAAAAATTAGTTAATGATAAAAATAGTATACAATTTACTATGAACTTTTTCCAAAAAAAAAAAAATCTATTAAAATTTTCATTGTTTTTATTTTATCGTTACAAATTTTTGTAGTTAATAAAGTTACAAATATAATTACTTTGAAAATGGTCTAAATCCACTTTTAGACATACTACTATTTAGTTCAAAATTGTACTACATAATTTCTTTAGTGCATTTTTATATGTGTGGCAACATCAACATTTTTATAGTTCGGGATTTAAATCACTCACGGGGAAGACCACAGAACTTTGGAAATATAGTACTAACACGTTTATATCATCATCACATTCGAAAAATTTACAGATATGATTGATTTATCCTCCAATACATCATGACTATTTTCAAAAACTTGATCATAATGAAAAACGTTAAAATATATTAATAGTAAGAGTATAAATAATTTTGATTGAATGGTAAATGTTGAAATAAAGCCTTTTTTTTTTTTATTGTTGAAGTATTTAAATAAAAATTTCATAAAAAGAAATTGGTTTGTTTCAATTGAGATCCCCCCCCCCCGTAGTTAATATTTTGTAAATGTAAGATTTTTATATATTTATTTAGAGATGGTTCTATTCGACGAAGTAAAAATTAATGTAGCCAGGAGGAAAATAAAACAGATGCTGGTGCTTTGACGTTTCGGGCATTCAATTTTTGATCTTGAGGAAGGGCGTGTCTTACGCCCGAAATGTCGATCGGATGTTTTATTTTTCACTTGGCTGCATTCTCTTTTCTTCATTTAAAAACCATACCATTTATTTCCCCCCTCCTTCCTTCCTGACCCGAATTATTGATGAAACATTTGATAGAAGATTTTTTTTTTTTTTTTAATTATTATCTTTAGGATCGTAATCACATATGTATAATATAAATACGTCTTCTCTCCTACTCTGATATCTATTCCAAGTATTTTTTATGAAAAAAAAATAAAGTTAAAATATATTAATAGTAAGAGTATAAATAATTTTGATTGAATGTTTTTGATTGAAATAAAGCCGTTTTTTTTTTATTGTTGCAGTATTTAAATAAAAATTTCATAAAAAGAAATTGAGATCCCTCGTAGTTAATATTTTGTAAATGTAAGATTTTTACTTTTTGCTGACTTTGAAAGTGGTGTAACTCCTTAAAAGTATAAATTTTTGTTAATCACATTTAAAAAATTATAAATTTAAATCAATTTAATATTTAAAAAAATACAAAACTAGTGTAATAATAACATATATCCATATTTTTCAAATTATTCAAGTGCAAAACCTTAAATATCTCCATATAAAATAAAATACACTTTCAAAGAAAACGGCTCAATTATTTTATTAAAAATTTAAATTGATTTTTTCAATTTTTTTTCTACTTTCAGGAGGGGGATAGTGGGGGAGGGGGGGGGGCTTATGATCATCATTTTCATAGAATAATTTTTTGAATCACGATTAGAACAGTGTAAAAGAATTATTGATGATGAATTGTAATTCTGTCTCTGTTTTATTTTTATTTCTTCTGTCGGTCGGGGAAAGTCTAATTAAAAGGCCAGAGAGGAGGCGATGATATTAAATAACAATCAGTGAGAGAGAGAGAAGAGACTTTGTCGGTCGGCGAATGAAGAGAGTAGGTCGGTCGCCAATCGACACAAGGTGAAGTCGATGACACCTACGATTCTTTGCCCTACGGGTAGGACATGTCCTACAATTATCACCACTTCACCGTTATTGGTTTCGATTTAAAATCAGCCTATCAACATTAATTTCTTAGAGATTATTTTTTTGGATATCTCCAAAAAAGTATATTTGACAATTTCGTCTGTGTGTGTTTGTAGACACGATTACGGTCTTAAAGATGAAGATGTTGACACTGCTCTTTTTTTTTTTAGTTAAAATATTTCCCTTTTAATCTTTTTTATTCGTTTCTGGTGTAGATAGCAATCCAGTCGAGTGTCTGTGCCACTTGTTTAGAATATTCTAATCTCCAGCCATTTAGTATACGTTGAGTGCCGGCACTAAAAGGTTCTGGGTCAGTATGAATATTAGCAGAAAGTGGTCCAGGTCCTGCCACCACACAGACACGCCCTTTGAAATGCTTCATATATGATTGGAACGCTTGGCCATCGTTAAAATAACAAAAGAGAAGTGCTGACTTTTCGCTATTGTCATCAAATGGAGAAGAAACTTCACCGGCAAATATTAAAGGGGCATATGGACCAAGAGAATGACGACTCATCCACCAAGCGCGGTCCAACTCTACACCCAACACCTTCAGACCTGCACAAACACATTTGCTAATTATTCTCTTAAAGCATAGAAAGGGCAGCACACACAAGCTAAAGGGAGAAGAGAATTTATTGCCATTAGTCCTCTTAAATGTATATACATCAAAATTTTGTCTTAAACCATAACAAAAAAGCCTGGAGTAACTAAACGCACATCACACTACTCTCTCTTTTCTTAGATCATGAAAGCGGAGCTGTCACACCAGATTTTTGCGGCGAGACGTACAATTTTTAATCAATATCGGTTGGAGTAGTTGAAGAGAAAATCACAAAAAACTACAAATAGTTCATCAGTAAAGTATTAGTACCTGTTGATCGATTTTATTCAAACAGTGCAATTTTCATATATTGAATGAAAGAGATTTTTAAAATCTATGGCTATATATTCCAAGTGAATTTTGGAAAAAAATTTATTTTTGAATATCTTGACCCACAAAAATCTAAAAATAGTGAAATTTTGAATTTAAGATCTTAATAACTGATAAGAATTTTATAAATTCTTTTAATTTAATATGTATTTTTAATTTTTAAAAAAATTAAATTCCAAATTTGGACTTTTGTGGGTAAAGATATTCAAAAATAAAATTTTTTTTTCCAAAATAGTTGAAATTGACTTGAAAATGCTCTAATTACTAATAGCAAAGTGTCTATGTGTCTGTCTGTTCAACACAGAAATTTAAATAAATCCGATTGAACTGGAGCTTTCAAATTTTTTACATATTAATAGATAAAAAATTTTTTGTGCAACTCTCGACTCAGATAGAGAGGAGAAAGAAAAAAGATCGAGTAGAGAAGGAACGAAGCCACGTGACTTGGTGGCGCGTAGCCTGAAGAAAGCAGGCTGCGCTGCTAGTTCATTTAATTTATATTGTCTCTCTATATGAAATGACGGAGTCTAAATGGAGGGAGTAGCGTCTATACCAATAAAACTCTCAAATTTCACGACGTTTCAATCTAAATTTATTGGACAATCATTAGATGACAAGAAGTTGAAATATGTAAATATTCATTTATCATCTTCAGGTATGGAATTGTTAAATTGAACAAAAAACAATTGTCTAATAAATTTAGATCGAAACGTCGTGAAATCTGGGAGTTTTATTGGTTTAGATGTTACTATTGCCACCTCCTGTTCTAATTCAATAAAAATCTACATCAAGTCAAAACAATATTTTTACTGGGCTCCGGTGAATTCGAACTTCAAGTGAAGTTCCACTTCAGCTAGGTGTTAATGTTATTGGTTCAAAGCTTGTACATAATTATTTCAAGCCACCCGACGTTATTACACACATAGAGACAAAAACTCTTCAATTTGTAGAGATCGAGTTACTTAAGACGTCTGAGGTATTCATCTTTTTTTAGAGAGTGAACTGACCTGAGACCTCAGCAAGTAGCCATTCAAGTAGTCCTGTACCGCAACCGATGCTGATCACGTGATGCACATTCAGTTGACGTAGAGTGTCAGATAGCCAATGTAATGTCTCTTCATCAGGACGTAGCCACAAAAGAGAACCACCCAGAGTGTATGTAGACGAGGACAACCAAGAGACAATGCCTCTCCAATCACCTGCAAACAATACGAAGAGGAAACTATGGACGATTTCGATTCATTGCTCTAGATCGAATCATGCATGTATTATGTTCGTTTGCTTTGAATGCAAATGAGATTTTCTTTTCAAAAGAATTGATTTATTTTTTTATTTAATATTAAATTGTTTTGTTGGCATAAAAGCAAACCCAAAAATTTAAGTATTCTGCCATTAGAGAACGCTCCCAATAACCAAAATATTTATTGGCTTTTCGATCTTTTACTATGAAATAAAAAGTAATGTTTTAAAATAAAGATGTAGATGGCAGGATGGATGTGTGATATGATGGGACAATAAAATTGACCCGAAACGTCTCAATTCATGAAGAGGCTTCCTTGTTTGGCATCTTTCATGTAATGTCGTTCCATCCAGAAAGCGAAATAGAGAGTAGTCTGATGGTGCCATAGCCGGGTTATATGGTGGGTGTGGCAGCACATTCCAATCAAATTCCAGTAATTTTTACCAATCAGCTTGAGTTGGTCTACCAAATCTTATTCGGAACGGAATTTCGCAATCCAAGTGGGTTCAACACATAGCTTTCGAGGTATTACTTCTGTAGTTTTTTTTTTTTTTTTTTTTTTTTTATCTTAAAAATAAAATATATGGAAAAATGCTTATCACTTTGATCGTGCATTTTTAAAATGACCCCAAACCCATAAACACAACCAAAATTTTAATCATTACTCTATACTATGAAAAAATAATATTCTTTTGACATTTATGACACTTACACATACATAGAAAAATTACTAATGTCATGTATTGGTAAAAATCGATACAAATTTTCGGATAACCCAATAGAGGGGGGATTTATTCTTTGAAATCGCCAAAAATATGTGTATTGGTTTTGCGGAGCATGCGCATTGCATCCTATATTCCTTTCCCATTTATGTTATCCTTGGGAGAGAGCTTAAAGACTTCTCATGTTTTCACTATTTAATTGTATTTATTTCTTTTTTCTTTCTAGTCATTTTAGTGTAGCCCTCTACGCTAAGCATCTACGCTGAATCTTACAATCTGTAGTCCCTGCTAGATTGGACCAAAACCATCTATGATGACATATTTAATTATTTGTGAGTTTTTTTTTGTCTTTTTCGACATCTGAGGCCATTTAGACTCAGTCCTTATTTATTTATACCAATTGGTAGCCAATATCATATAATTTAAATAAATTTTTGTTGCTCAGAACGGGAAGCGAACCAGTGATCTTTGGTACGTGAAACCAGATCTTTGCACCAAGGGACAGGGTCGGGGGCGAGGGGAAAATTAGTATTGGTATAAAAAGTGATCAGCTTTCTATTAAGTCACTAGCGTATCCAGCTTTAAATCATGAGGGGAGGGGGATAATAATTTATATATTTGTTGATATATAAGACATAATACCATATTAATAACCAACAATGAATCCATCGATATTTAATATTAAAATTATAGAGAGAATATTGGCTACCAATTAATATAAATAAATAAGGATGGGGTCTAAATGCCGAAAAAAAAAAAATATTCTAATAATTATAAACCTCACTGAAAAAGAATGTTCTATATGAGGAATCGTCAAAGTGGTCGATATAATATAATTAGGAGTCGATTAGGAGTCAAGCTATTCAATCGCAAATTTATTGACAGCAACGATTTTCGTTTGAAATACCATTTGTAATTACAATATAGTAGCTAAAGTTTAGCTGGCGTGACGTCAAAATAAAATAAATTATTTAAGAATTACATGTTTTTTTTTTTCTTTTTTAACAATTTTTTATAGAGGGAGTCGATATGAGAATTAGCAAATTTTTTGGGGGTCAATGATCAAAAAAGTTTGGCGGCCCCTTCTACCTAGTGTGAAACTCTGATAGACCGATGCCGGCCTATTTAGTTCAAATAATGTAGCCTCCAATTTTATCATCATTATCAATTTTTTAAGTTCATTCAGTGTTAATACTGAAGACTTACAATTGAAAAAAATCAAGGGGGTAATTATCCCTTTTACTCTCTACCCTTCTATATATGTTTAAGTTGAGGCTCAAAAAGCCAGTGAGCGGCCTACGCCTAATCATTCAAATGAAATATCTGAATCAATCAATTAATTCATTTTAACAAACTCCTGTATAGAAATATCATCAAAATCTATTTGTCATTGATTGGTGAAAAAATAATACAAAATTCATACATCAAAATTTTGCGCCCGCCCTAATTACAGTGCTCTATGTTTTAATCTCTAGATATTTAAATATTCTTAATTTATTTTAATAGGGAAAAGAATTTATGGAACCTACTTCAATTAATTGAATGTTATTATCATTAAATTAAACCAAAAGTGGCACTCATATCATTTTAATCAATAAAACTTAAAAATGAATAATAAAGTTTTCAAGTGGGCACATATATCTTATGCTAAAAAAAAAAAATTGGAGTGGCTCTGTAGAGTGAGAGTGATAAAGAAAGAGATAGTAGGAAAAAATCTCTTTGCTGGGATAAGCCTTCTATACTCTTTGAAAATCATTTCTTCTACTTTGATTTGTCAGAGAACAAGAGTCTAAGAGAGAGAGAGAGATTTTGAAGGTCAGCCAAATTGATGGTTCAAAGACAAAAGAAAAAAGAAGACTCTGCAATCAAATAATACTACGTATTTGTCTGTATGCAGTTTATTTAGCCAGGAACAAAAAAAAATTAAGGTGTGGTCCTAGAGAAGAAATCCCTTCTAAAAATTCCATTTGTATGAATATACAAACTAAAAAAAAAATTATTTATTTAAAACCTGCCACCTGCACCTAAAAAAAAAAACCTCTTTGATATCTATTTTTCCCAAAATGAGTCCTGTCTCACCATTCTCATCTTAGTAGGATTCCTTATCAGAAAATTAAAGAGATGTAGAGTTTATATAAATATCACCAACTTAACATATTTCTTACTAAATTGCCCCATGAGAAACTCCTGGCACCGGATCTCAATTGTCATATTGCTGAGATATAAGTTCTATAGATTAAAACAAGGGTTACGCCAAAAGCTTGTCGCCATCAGGCCATGTTACACTTAACAATAAATATAAAAAAGAATTACAGATAGATCTGTTTCCGAAAAAAAATTTTATACAATAGATTTAAAATAATGTCCTTAATTTTATTTTTTTATTATCTTTTAAAAGTATAACTAATAAAGAAAAATCCGGTGTGACGGCCGCACATCACACATCTTTCTCTTACCTAGACTAGGGTAAAGAAAATTGTGTCACATCAGATTTTTTGCGTCGGACCCCCTAACCGGTTTACAATTTTATTATACCTTTCATTTTTTAGAGATTTTTCGTTTGTGTGTACTAATATTATAAAAAAAATTAAATCAAAAAGAACAAAGAATAAAACTAAAAGAAAGCGAAGCACGTGTTTTTAGAATTTACTTAAAATAGTATTTATTTAAGATAAAACATTTTTGCGAAACGAGTTTGTGTTTGGTTTGGCATATTTCCGAGTCCTGGAAAGCGGAATACTCTGGTGTGAGTCCAGGGAGCGCGAATTATTCCTAACGAAACACAAACTCGTTTCGCAAAAATGTTTTATCTTAAACGATAGTACCTAGACTCCTCGGGTTTTTTTTTTAATGAAGAAGAAGAGTCACTGATAGAGAGATTCAAAGCTAGGACCTTTTCAATTAGAGATAAGTCATAAAGGTAAAGGTCCGTAAAAAAAATCGGCTCCACCAATCAGAAACACCCTAAATATATTTTCCCATAGATGAGACCTAGCGCTTCCTAATTAATAGATAGCAAATATAGTTAAGTCGTTTTACATACATACATAGAAGAATAGCTCGTGTAATAATAGTAGATATTGAATTGATAACCACTAACCATTTCAAAGCTCTATCAGATTTATTAGTATTTATTTAAATAAGCATATCTTCTGTATTTAATTAAAGAGAGGAGAAAAATGCAATTACCTCCCTTTGGTTCATTCAATGGGTCATTTTTTTCCTATCACATAATACATTTACTTGAAAATTCAAACGTGCGTTGTCTTGTTTATTTTTCATTTATTCTTTAACATCTTAAAAGGAATTATTTAAATTTTATAAATACCATTTTTTTAACGTTGACATACATTATTTGATTGTAAAGAATAGAGATGCCCTGTTCCTTAATGCAGAGCTAGAGATTTCGCCTCACGTATCAAAGGTCAGTGGTTCGCTTCCCGTCCTGAGCGACAAAATTCTATTATATTATATTATATTGGCTACCAATTAATTTAAATAAATAAGGACGGAGTCTAAATGGCCTCAGATACTGAAAAAAACTTAAAAATAAATAAATAATATAATCGGAAACTCCCATGGTAAATTTTGAAATTAAAAAAAAAAAAAACTGCCTTTTTTAGAGATGTCAAAAAACAAAATGTCCATCCCTTTGTGTAATATTAAAAATATAAGCGCTGATCGGTATTTGAAGTTTCTTTAATTTCTGAAGTGAAATTGGCTTTAATTGACTGTAAATAAATAAAATAAAAATTTACATTTCGATAACTCTTCCAAAAGACATTTGATTGGTCGGTAAATCATTTAGCAACATTGTTTCTTTTAATCATTTTCTTATTTATTCACATATTCTTTTTATTTAAATTTTAAAGTTTTTGTGAAATATATTATTACTTCTTTTTTTAACCTCAAAGTTGACTTTTTTGTTAATCCATTGCCGATTAATTCATTTCTTCTTCGGGGGGGATACAGATCGAATAAAAAAGGAGCAATAAATGGGGCAAGGCCTCACTGCCTCTCGAACTATATGTCTCACTTACTTATTTAATGTATTCATCAAGGTTATAGGTCAGTATAGATGTCATTAAAAAAATTTTCATATATCCTTTTTATTTAAAAAAAAAAAAAAAAAAAAAAAAAGGTACTATTAACAAAAAAATTGGAAAAAAAATTTATTCAATATTTTTACATATTGCAATATATCAAAAATCAAAAAGATAATTTGCCCCATATAAGTTGCATTCTCTTCTAATTCAATTAAACATAGCTACTAAATGACAAATTTTGTATACATTTAAATGGATAATTTATTGTCCCTGTTTGATTTGGTAGTTTTTTTTTTTTTGGAGGCGAAAGGACTGGAATAAAAATTTCTTAGAAAACAATTAAAATCTTTACTTCTCGGGTGGTAATAAATTATCATGAACGTGACAAATATGCCTACGATAAATCATTCAGTTTCAAAATTAAAAATCTGAGGTTCTATTAATCACACCTGATTTTTTGTCTAATTAATAATAATTAATTTTAAAACTCACATTCAATATTTATAAAATTAAAAATTGGATTTTAATTGCCTTTGTTTATTTATTGCTGAATGGCAAACGCTCCAAGCCTAAAATTCATTTTATTTCCAAAAAAAAAAAGGGGTCTGTTAATCTTTTTAACGTAACCATTTATAATTTTATAATTTCATTTTTTATCTTTTAATAATAAAGAGTATGAATATCTCCATGTCTATAGTGGAACAACCTACAAAAGAACCTCTGCAGGCGTTAACCTGTGGGGAAGAAATTCCCTCTGAAAAATTCCTCCTCTTTTGCAAATCTTCTTTCTTAAAAAGCATAATTTAATAATGTATGCAAAATTAATTAATTATTTAATAATCATGAATTTTTATAAAAAATTTTATTGAAAGATAGGAACAACAAAATTAATTTTCAGTGAGAGTGGGGGGGGGGTCCCTCGCCTCATTTTGTTTAAGCGTCAGCTAGAATGTTCGTTTTTAAGTTGTTGAAATGAATTTTATTTTTGTATTTGAAATAAATAGTTCCCGCTGCTATCACGTAGTGGCGCTAAAAATGTTCACCCAGTTTTTTCAAGTAATTGCTTCAACTAATTTATCTATCTCTATGACGACAACGTTTTAATACAAATTGAACTGCTTCTAATAAAGAATTTAAATCTTTTAAAGATGATATCTGCGGTAGAATTACTAAAGAATCCAAGAAAAAGAGAAAAATCAATACTAACGAAAATAGGTCCAGTCTTATTCGGAATTTCATTAGGAATAGGACTCGTTTTTTTAAATAATCAATTGTTACGTCGTCCAGCTATAGCTCGTATATTTTTTCTCTTTTTATTTTTTATTTAAAACTATATGAGGTATTAATATATCCTGTTAATTTCAGATCTTAAAACGTATGCTATATCTGTTGCATTATCAGTATTTCTTACACTTGAATTTCAAAAAAGAAGAATGAATGATAGAATCAGAAATGATGCCGTGCTTTTAAAATACATTGAATTACATCCTGAGGATTTTGAAGAGCCTGGTTTGTATTTTGAAATCTAAATATTTTTTTGCACTCTTAAAAATTTAAAAACATATTACAATCTATACAATAATTGTTACCATTGGTTCCAAGACCGGGATCAGAGGACTTGTCCTGAGGAAGGGGGGATTTGATAAAAAGCAAATTTTATGATTGGATGATGGAGACGGTAATTTTTTATTTTGTCTGATATTTTAATTGGTCCAATTGAATATTACAATTTTGTATGCAATCTGACCATCAGCATTTAGTAAAATAGACAGAATAGTCCTATGCAATCGGTCTGATAGTTGACAGCTCTCAGGCATGAAGCATTTTTCATCACCAGACGTTTACAAGTGTTATCTATCTTCATCAGAATTATGGGACTATCAAAGTCAAATCCGTGATTTGTCTCTATGGTATGGGTAAGAGGGCAGTTGAAAATTTTTTGTTTTTTATG
>JAAAKE020015328.1:0-10636 GCA_010014785.2 Anisolabis maritima
GCACCTATTTACAGGCTTGGTCCCTAGATGTCACGACTCGTCTAATTGGAACTCATAGAGCGAGTTTTCCGTTACAATGTCATCACCTGATATGGGGATGGTATAAGGGAGAAAGGCTTCTAAATACTAGGATGGGTTTCCGCTTCTATTAGCAAGAAGAGTTGGATAAATATATAGATTTGCTAGTTGCCTTGACTATTTTATCCCACCCAGTTAATCTAATCATTAAAGCACATAATATCACCCAACCACCAGTTAACCAGTTAACCTGGCCAAATATTGCTTTACTTGGGTGATTAGATAAAGACCGTTGCAAACATCCTGGTAAGTATGTTATTTATTTGTTAATTTTTTTGAATTTTATCATCCTCTCTACTTTTCATTGGAATTCATTCATTCATTTCCATACCATGCTTAATGCATCATTTTGCCCAAGAGAAATTTTTGTTTCAACTTTTTTCTTAGCGCTAGGAAAGTAGAGTTTTGGACACTCAAATCCCTGATGTGAGTAATTATTATTCTATGCTAACCATTTTTCTAAATCATTTTTATACTTCCCAAATATTTAAATTAGTTTTTTAGTTTGCCCTCTCCCTAAATTCCTCGAGGACCAGAACAACAAAGTCCAAAAAGCCCTGCGATAGCTCTGCCACTATGTATCCTTTTTAAAAAATATTTCACTTTATTTAATAATTTTAAAAATTGTTTTATTTATATAATTTTTTTTCAAAAATTCAACAATAGCATGCATGCTCACGTGACTGCCCCTCTCCCCAATTTCTCCTTTACTCCTTCCCTTCACAGTTGAAATTGAAATCATTATGGAAGGAAGACTCGTCTTATCTTCTTTGGAAAAAGCTACAGTTCGGGAATATCACCTGATCTATTGTCATCCTCTGTTACTTCTAATTCACTCTTCACCTTTGACTCCAGGTATTCTAATAAAATATATGGCTTGCAAAATATGAATATCCAACTGGGTCCTCGGGTCCACCGGCGCCATTAATGATGGAAATTTAAAAAAAATGCTGACCTAACTCTTGTAGATCTTTAGGACGTCCAATATTAAAATTATAATTTAAACCTCATAAAATAATTTATACATGGTAAAGTGGGTTGGAATGACCTGGCTTCCCTTTGTTTTTAATTCACCAATTAAATTACATTCTTTTTTAACATTTTTTTGTGAGTATATTTTTGTTGCTGGTATATTATTTTTTATATTACAGACTTTTTTAACTCTTACTAGGACCTAGTGTACACAAGAAAAATAATAATTTCATATAAAACTTTGCCATTAAAAAAAAATTGTTAAAAATAAAATACTCTACTCTCTCTATATTTTCTTCCTCCTATTCTCCTGGCCCAGCAGCTTTAGTGTGCTCTCTTCCTCCCCTACACCGTAAATTTAGCTCCCCCCTCCCAAGCTAAAATCCAGTTCTCGGCAACCTTATATTTAATTGGTTTTTTAAATAAAAATAATAATTTTATAATAAAGCATTATGTAT
Organism: Anisolabis maritima; assembly: GCA_010014785.2. Classification (NCBI taxonomy): domain Eukaryota; kingdom Metazoa; phylum Arthropoda; class Insecta; order Dermaptera; family Anisolabididae; genus Anisolabis; species Anisolabis maritima. The sequence continues at coordinate 1,509 of JAAAKE020015328.1, forward strand.
TTTAGTACAAGTGAAGGAAACGCTTTTGAAATTTATTTTTTTTTATACTCTTTTTTCCTCTTTTTTCATCGAGATCATTTGAGTTTTTTTATTTTAATTAAGAAAAAAATTATATTAAATTTAAAATATTTCATATTTAAAAAAAATTAATTCTTAAAGAGAAATATGAAGACATTTGGGAAATTCCTTAAAAGGTAAATAATAAATTTTTAAAATGTGATAAACTAACCTCAAATTACACTTTTTCATTTAAAATTGGCATTAAATTAAATATTAATTATTAAAAATTTTTAATTAATTAAACAAAATCTAAAAATCAATATTTATTTTCAAAATTTTTTTGCAAGTGACAATATGATAGGTCCCAAAATTTGAAAATTAAATATTTTATTTAAATTTTAATTCTTCTCTTCCCAAAACATTTCTAATAATATTATCAATCAATTTTATATATTGGTTAATACTTTCAAAAATAGACAACTAATTCACCAAACCTCTACTCCACCTCCTCAAAATCTTAATATATTCAATTCTCTCTCGATCAAAAATTATGTAAAGTTTAGTAGTATGCAAAGTAAAGTGAGATATTAATCAAAAAATGAAAAAGGAATTTAAAGTTAGAATATGGAATTTTATAAATCAGAAGAAAGGCCATGATGAGAAACCAAGAATCAGGAAAGGCTTTTTATTTCTTATATCCCAACACTTCTGCCGACTTTTCAGGGTCTAGATATCTCCATTACCAGTTCTTATATATTCACAAGAGGTATCAACAAAATTATCTTATCTTTCTATCTAGAAGAGACAGATATTAATTAATATTGTTAATTCTATATTAGATCTCTTTGGCCATATGTATATAAAGATTTTGTTGATGGGAGATGTCTAACTCTCAAAACGTTGACAGGAATATTAAGATTTAAAAAATAAACAGCCAATCATTTGAATATATTTCTATGAATAACTTCCTTTTAAAACTTAAAGAATTACTAGAAAGAATTCGTCATTATCTACTGTTTAATTACCACAAAGTTTCAAGAATTTTAGTCATCTAATTCATAAGTTATCCACATTCTTCTAAAATTTCTTTTCTCAGTTCTCTTTTCTTTCCTTGATCTAGTGACGATTCTTAGTTCAATCACTTTCTCCTCTATTACAATAAGTTCGCAAAGTTTCATTAATTTCAATATAAATAAATAAATATAAACCCTCTCACTCAGGAATATAGATTATATACTTTGAGTTTTTTGCATTTTTAAAGTTCCAGAAACGTGGCGACATCGAGAGAGTTAAAATTATTTAAATACTTCATTTCAGAGTACAAAAAATTCAACAAAAGAAACTGGAAATCAACATATCATTTTTTCCTTTGAAAATTCCTCACAACCTAATAATCGATTCTCAAATTACTCCTTAATTCTTAATTTTTTCTCGTAATTCCGGATAAATCACTGATTCCTGTTTTCTCAAATCCTCTTCGAATCGATTTAATTAAGAATTGGAATTTAGTGTATTTTCAAAGATTCGAGGGATTACCTCCCATCCCTTGAATAAACAGCTATATTAGAAGTAACCGGACTTTTAATTTAGAAGCTAAAAACTATCATCAATTTCTTCTAAAAAGTGACAAGGTCAGGTTTTCCATTTCTCATTAGAGATGATTATAAGGCCTACATAAAAACAAAAATAGCTTTTCTTTGTCAATGTTAAATTTCCTTTCGTTTTTTTGTAGGTCCTATAAGCTTCTTTTATGAGAAAAGGAAGCTTATCTTCTTTTGAATGAAAAATAGTAAATAAAATTAATAAAGGAGTCCACCCTCTCCTCATTCAAGGGTTGTACGGAACAGCATTGATGAGAGATTCATTTGACTCATTTTTCATCCTCGAAAGCCACTGAGAAGTCACAATTTTTGAGTGAAATAGTTGCAAAATTAATTTAAAATTTATTTTAATAAATAATTATTTAGACAGTTGACAACATAATATATAATGATAACATATTTATATATAATATAAATAAACATAAAAAAATGACTTATAGATATTTAAGTTGTATTATCGATCATCTTATTTTAAAAATAAAAATGAGAAAAAAATGAAACAATATAAATAGTATATACTTAATTTCATTAATTAATTATTTAATATAACTTAAATAAATTTGTCTTTTGTTCTTTTTAAGAACAGACGACACACAGGATGGTTGATTTTGAACTAACCGGTCATCATTTCCATGAATTCTGCAAAAGAAAGAGATATGTTATAAAAAATAAAAACGGCTAAATAAATAAAAAAAAAAAAATACCATCAAAATCAACGGTTCCAGATCCATCGGAATCGATTTCTTCGATCATCATGTCCAATTCTTCTGGAGTGAGTTTCTCATCCAACTCCCGGAGAATTTCTCTTAGACAAGCGGTAGGTATGTAACCGTTACCTAAAAAGGAAAATAAATTAAACATTGATGAACTTTCTCTTCAGTTATAGGGGCTAGTATATTAAGAATTGGCCATCAAACTAGACTTGGTTCCCGTCTCGATGGAAAATATGGATACCCATTTCATTGGACCGTACTCAGTGTAAGAATAGAGATCTTATCTAAGGACATAACCTCCATTGGGATTACTAGCTCCTTTCCTCTTACATATATTTTAAGAGATTAATAAATTTCTGTTAATTGTCATTATTTAAACATAATTTTTTATTAGAGGAGTTTTCGAGGTTTATATTCAATTCATATGATTGAGATACACTTATAAAAAAATTATTTTATTAAAAAAAATTTTTATTTGTATTTCTGTGCAGCGACTTACTTAAGAAACGTCAATTAAAGTAAATAGTATTTTTTTGTTGACAGTCATTTTTCTACTTTCCATTCAACATTCTCTCCAGTCTTCGATTTCTTCATTAATAAAACTAATTCTTAAAAGATCTATCTTTTATCCAAATAGTAATTTACTTTCTTCCACATTTGACTCTCCTTAAATTCCTCCCTTCACATACAATTCCGGTCAAAATCATGTATTTTGTGGTGGCTGATCAACTTTTTCAAATACAGACGAGAGGCCCTTATTCCATTTTAGCATTCAAATAGGTTATTTAAGAAACAATATAAATCTCTAAATGTTGAAGATATTTAATCGTAAAATGATTGAATATTTTCTAGATTGTCTATCTATTGTCGGATCCCTAATACACTCTAACACTTTAAACAATGAAGTAACTTAAACTCAAAGATATTCTGAAAATTGATATGTTGTTTGCTCACAGACTTTTTCCAAGAGATCGATTTCTAAATAAAATTAGATTTTGTTAAAAATTGGCTTATGTTTTTTCTAAAATAAAGAAAGAGTTATTCGGTGATCTTTACTATTAAAAGAGTCAATCCTAGCTCGAGATACTTAGTCACTCCTTGTGCTGATAAATCCGCCCATTCCACATTAAAGTCAAAAGAAACTAAATTCCATTGGCTTATCCTTTCCATTTGTTTATAGGGTGACTTGTTCCTGTTTTCTATAAAATAATTCTTCCTCAATTTTTAAACTATATTCTTCATTTTTCTCAGCAAAAAGAATCTTTCAACTTATGTTTGCAAATTTTATTTTGAAATCTCGCAAAAAAAACTATTTTTTAAAATGTGTACTAAGATACTAAAGCCAACTTTTAATAGTCTAATAAATGCTGCCAAACAATCTATTTCTCTACATTTTATTATTATTCAACTATTAAAAAGAATTTCTAAAGGAAATTCATTAGACTCGGATAATTTAGTAAAAGAATAACAAATTTTCTTTAGAAATGATGATATAATGCAAACAAAACCCCTCTAATATTCGTATATACTTGAAGATAAAATGAGTCATTACTCCTCTCCTCCCCTTAATTAGAATTATTTGTTGAAAATTCAAGGACCACCCACATAAAGAAAGAGAGAACACCCACAGAATTTGGCGTTAAGCCAGAGGAAGGGATTCATACAATTCATCTCGTAAAAAATTCCATTTTTTTATTTTTTATTTCAGATTTAATAGAGAAGAAAGAGGGTACCTTCTTTATCGTAGAGCCTAAAAGCTTCTCGAAGTTCTTTTTCCATTGCCTCTTCATCCTCTTCAACAATGAATTTGGCTGCCAGAGTAATAAATTCTTCAAACTCCAGACGACCGGATTCTAAGAACATTATTATATATTAGAAAATTTTATTTTCTTTTTAATGGTAATGATTAAAAATATGTTCAATACTGATGATCTGCTGGACGGTTTTTTTTTTGTTATTTTGGATGAATGAAACCAGCTGTTTGTTCTAAACCACCTTCACACTTTTATATAGCAAATATTTCGGCGCACATAACGTTCGTCATTCTCAGTGTTGATAGAGGTTTTTTGAAGTGATCACGTCATATAATAAACAAAAAAGTATTTGTATGGGAGACATCCTAACTTGCTGCTCTTGATGGATATCTCCCGTACAAATACTTTTTTGTAAATTATATGACGTGATCATCTCAAAAAACCTCTATCAACACTGAGAATGACGAACGTTATGTGCGCCGAAATATTTGCTATATAAAAGTGTGAAGGTGGTTTAGAACAAACAGCAGGTTCATTCAGCTAGGTTACCAAAAATGATAATTTTTAACAATGAGAATACATATGGTTACGTTTTCAATGATCGGCTCTAAATTGCACACAATATTGCAGCAATATATATTAATACATAGAATATATATATATATATCTGCCTTTTTATCTTGCATTTAATATTGTAATATTGATTTGCCAAACTGCTATTAGGAGCTATTTAAATTAAATAGTACATTATATAATTTAATTACATTTTATCGCTTAGGGCGGGAAGTGTTTACCTCTACACTAAAGGGACAGGGTGTAAGTTGGGAAAAAAGTTAAAAATTAAAAAAAATATTTTTGTTTAAACTCAATTCTGAATTGAGAAAAAAATTTTTTATACATTACTAATATATTTAATTTGTTACCTTAGTTATTTTGAAATGCGATAATTTTTTTATTTTAGCAAAAAGGAGGATTTATTTATTTAAGAAAAATACCAAATTTTGGAATTATTTTTTACTTTATTTTCTAGATGTTAATAAATAAATTTAATAATATTTACTATCGGCGTCGACTTCCTCAATGAGCTCTTCAAGAATTTTACGATTGAAAGGTTGACCCATCAGCCTTAAAATCTCTTCAACCATGTTGCAAGAGATGCTACCTGATTTCTCACGGTCGAAAGCATCGAAGGCCTTTTTCAAAACTGTGAAAAAAGAAGAACATGATTAGAAAGTGGTAATATTTGGAATTATTAAATAAGAAAAATACCGAGATCAAAATTAATGTTTTCAGTTTTTCATTTGTATAGATTATACTCCGGAAAATTGGGAATCGAACCACGCATAAGGTTTACCTCGGCTCTCAAAGAAGAGGATGTAAGCTATTAGAGGAGATGAAAAAAAATAAAAATTTTGAAAAAATATTTACCAGAGCCTCCCACTCCTGATTTCACCAACAAACTCACAAAGTTTTAAAATTGAATGAGGATTTATGATAGACGTCACTCTCAGGTAAAAATCCATTACTTTCAGAGGAACCACATCTAGACTGATTCTAACGCTCTCAAACGCTTTACCAGCAACCCTTAGTCTCTTGGAAATTAAATACATTAATTAATTAACATAAAAATTAACAAAACATTAAAAATCTTTTCTTAGACATTAAACCTTTAAATGTTTAACATATGCTTTGTTAGTGGCTTTTCTGATTACCACTTATAAAAATTAGGATTTATATTCCAAATATGCATTCCTTAAAAGCTTTCAAGCGCGACGAATAGCGTTAAGGAGACGGCGAGAGGATTTTAGGGCTTTATTACAATCAATATTTCATTATTTTATCAAAATAAAGTGTTGATCATAGAATTCTCTTTTTAATCTCCTAACAATTGAATCACTCAACAAATGTAATATGGAAAGTAAAGGGCTCTATTCCTCCACCATCTCACCGAAAATCCGCTCCTGTTCTGAAGCCCAAATTCTTTTCATGTTATTACGAGTAAATTTTTGGATGCAATTCTCCTATTTTTGGTATAAAATTTTAATTCTATATGAAATAGTAAAATTATTTTAGGTCCGAATTTTGAGCTTATGACTCAAAAAACCTTTAGAGATTCCGCCATGTCTTTTATAGAAATTCAGCCGCAATTTAAAAAAATAAGGCCTTATGAATATAATATAGTCTTTTAATAGATATTTTTGATTTTAATTTCAGAGAGTGTAAGAAATAGTATCTGTTAAGTGAAAGCATTCTAGAATGGTAAATAGTGATTAATTATTCTATTTTCCTCTTATTTCGTTTATTTTTAAATATAATTAATTCGTTTATTTTTTTTCAAATGTTTAAAAATACAATTAGAAGAGTAAATAAAATTAAAAATAAAAAAAAAATTATATAATATCCCTATTTCGGATTTTATACGATTTAATTTCGGGTATATATCATTTTTTAAAGAGATGTTTAGAAATTGAGCATGTAAATTTAATTAATTTTGACACTGAATAAAAATACAAACTAATTATTAAAGCCAAAGAGTTTGGCAAGCGAATCCATTCATGGCGGTCGAAGTGACCTAAAGAACCAAGCCTCCCGATGTCACAATCTATTCTTATCTTTTTTTTTTTGTTATTAATCTCTTGGCTTTGTAAACATGGTGTCGATGCTCTCCTTTTCTATTTGAGAGCTTTTGTCTTGTTGGCAGCATCCTAACAGGTTGCATAGGAGTACAACTTTGCCTCCCATTTCGAGATCCCTTGATCTGAATGCATTTCTTGATCTCTTACCAACAAACAATGGATCAAATTACAGATGATGATAATAAAAGAGTTGAATTGAGGTTATCATCAGGATAGAGGTTTTGTGAGGATGTTAAATATAAATTTCTTCATCTTGGCCAAAATATTTCTTTCATTCTCTAAATTTCATTTGACCTACATCCTTGTCCTTTTTTTCTAATTAATTGATGAGGTCCTCTGAGTGCAATGCCAGAGAAACCAATATCTCAGTCTGCCATGGTCTATTAATATGCCCAGGAGCAGATCTAGGGAACAATTTTGGGAAGATCAATCTCTGCTAGAAAGGGCAATTTTCCTTTCACGACAATGCAATACAAATTTTCCAAAATAGCTAACTAATTCTCTGAAGAAAAGAGAACATTTTTAATTTTTTTAAATAATAATCAAATGTTTTAAAAGAGAATGAAGATTAGGAACTAAAATACTTCTAGATATTCTAGTCGTTTCGATTGCATATCGAAGAATGTTCTAATAATGAATTCGATGAGAATCAAAGATAATAACTAATAGTAATTTCTCACCTCCACTAGTTATTAGTCCCCATGCTCTTATAATCTAATTAAAAATAAAAAATTAAATGTTGCTTCAATTTTATTCGAATATCATACATATTTATGAGATTGATTTGTAAAAACAACTTGGTTTTATATATAATTTATTATTAAATTATCTGTATAAAATTGAATATTTCAAAGAGAATTTAATAAAAAGAAGAGAGAAAAAAAAAACGAAAGAAATTTCTAAATCAATTGAAATGAAAACTCAATCTCATTGACTTTGTATTGGCTAGTCCGTTTACCCTCGTGCCAGAAAAGATGTTCCTGTCAGAAACGATTCGTCTTGCATCTGATGAATCATCCACACACTCTTCGAGTTCATTGGCGCGTGTACGCACGATGATGATCGATTCGAGTTCCTTTTTCAGTGCCAAATGATTGGGCGTCGACGTCGACGTCGACTTGCCAGTCAACTTCTTTTAAGTAGGGATTTGGATTTATTCATAGCAATTCAAGACAAAGACGACGACGACGTCGATGATGGAAAAATCCTTCCCCCTCTTTCCTTTAATCTATTCCCACTTTTCGAATGAATGTGCAGATTTCTTCTTGGCAAATGATCACATCAAAAAAAAAAAAAACCAAAAAGAAAATAAACAAATTTTCACAATCTCTAGCGTATCATTTTTTAATTTTTGGCAACTTTATGTTATTCAGTCAGTCATTGGCAACTGACACTCAAAGCAAATATTTTTTTTTGGTACTTCTTTATTTCTTTCTCAAAGCAACAAGCATCGGCTGGCTTGCTTGCTCCTCCATCTGTCATAAACTGATGCGATGTAAACAATGCTCGTTATTTTTCCTATTTTTATTTTATGTTAGTGAAAATTATCCTTTTTGTGTATTTGTGGAAGGCAATAAAAATATACTATTTTCTATTTAAAAAAATATCAAATCACTAAAAAACTATTTTGAATTTTTTATATATACAATAGCAAAATGGGCGTTATCGTTAGCCATGCGGGCGCTGGAGGAAATGGGGGACTGTTAATTTCAGGAAATATTTTAAAAATTTTTCTAAAAGAATAAACTAATTTAATTCGCCTTTTGTTTTCGTAAATTTCAGTTTTATTTTTCTGTTCCCCGTATATGAATGCCAAATTTGGATATTGACATGCGAAAATTTACCTGAAGAATTCTAATTGGACCAAGAAATGTTAAGAGAAATAAAAATTTCTTATAATAAATACAAAAAATTTTCATCCAAAAACAGAAAAAAGATTTGTTATCCAAGGAACTATAGAAAATGGACGGCGTATCAAAACGAACATCTCCATTCGCATATGAGATATATCAAAAAATCTGCTAGCTATCACACAACCATTTTTAGGATGCATTTTCCGAGGGGAACTAACCCCCCTTCCATTTCTCCGCCTTTGATTGTTATTAATTTGCGGTAAGGAAAAAAATACATTTTAACTAGATCTATTTTCAAGGTGTATATTTTTAATCAAACGTGTCACATTTATGCTATTGTTTTCTTTCTTATTAATTTTAGTACAAATGCTTGGTATAATAATATTATTTTTAAATCTGTTTATTTTTTATGTATTATATCTATTATGAGAATTGTTGATTATGATTTCGTAAAATCATGAAACAGAGTTAGAAATATTTAAATATCAAATATATTTTTTTTTTTGAGGGAAAAGCCTTAAAAACCCTCAATCCTAACAAAAAAAATCATTCCCCGGTTGGTTACCCCTGG
>JAAAKE020015339.1:0-11921 GCA_010014785.2 Anisolabis maritima
AGTAACCACTAAGCGAGATATTCCTGTATGCGTATGTGTTGTTATAGTTTCCTTTGATTGTATTCAGACATATTTGTATGAATATTAAAAGATGCGTTTATAAATTAATATATATTTCACTTAATCTCAGTCTAATAGACTTACATGGTGTCAGGTACGCCTCGAAATACAGAAATAAAAAATGCAAATAATGAAACTTAGCTCCCTGATATGAAAGTTAATATAGAAAAGTTCTCTTTTATTTCTGGAGATTTGGATAAATGATAAATAAGAAAGATATGGACTAATTAATAAATTAGATAATGAGACTGATGAAGGGCAGGTCGCTCATTTGATTCTCACAATGGGTCTTGAGAAAGCAGACGATATATTTACATCTTTTAAAAAAAAGATCGTTTGTCCTAGAGAAGTTCAAAAATACATTTTTTGAGAATAAAGACAATATTATTTATTCAAGAGTTAAGTTTCAGTGTCCAAAATGTTGAGATATAATAGATATTTTCGCTTTCTAAAGCATGCCAATTTTCTAGAAAATGTGAAAGTGGAGAGATAGATAATTTTGATAAAATTTTCTTAAATAATTAAATTATTATCCGAATCAATGATAAAGATTTATCTTGCGAATTTCAAAAATTTATATAAGATGTTTGAGAGATCAAAGCATATAGAATATGTTAAAACTCAGAAAAGTCAAGTACGTGAGAATATTCACAAAGTAAATGATTCTCAAAGTAAAAATAATAACTGCCATCGATGTAAAAGTTTAAGAAGTTTTTTAAAATGGCAAATTCTCTTCTGAAATTTATTTCTAACATAATAGAAAAGTTAACTCCTTTTAGTAAACTATTGGAAAATTAAAAACACTTTTTGTGGAATGATGTGCATACAAAAACTTTTGTAGATATCAAAAAAATTATTTCAGAAGCACCCATTCTGTCCTCATATGATAAAAATAAAGCTACTAGAATAGAGGTTCCCATACTTTCGTAGTTCGCGACTCACTTTTAAAAATGGAAACTATTTGATTAGTAAAGAAGAAAGGAGAACGAATAAAATATTGCACTATATTTAATATTTTTCAGGATTTTGATTACTTAATCTATTAACTAATGCAACTAACCAACATGTAGCAATTATATAAAAATTTGTATTTTACATTCCATGTTGTTTGGTGTATAATATTTGTAAAATTTTTCCCCGCGACCCACCAGTGTGTCACGCTTCACACTTTGGAAACCACTGTAATAGAGAATTGGGAAATGCTTCTTTCAATTCTCTAGGAATGTTCTTGAGCAATTACAAAAGGATGGAAGATAGTCTCCTATATATATCAAGGATAATGTCAAAAACAAAAAAAAAAAAGATATGCTCAAATAGAAAAAGAAACCCTAGCCATTGTTTGGGCGTATGAAAGATTAAATAATTTTTTCAAAAGGTAAACAATTTTCTATATTGATCGATCACAAACCTCTCACTATCTTATTCAAATAAGTCTTTGTATGACCTTACTCCTAGAATCCAAAAAATGAGATTGAAATTAATTAATTATTCTTTTGATATAAAACATATTCCGCGAAAGGAATTTTTGTTTCAGATACATTTCCACAAATAAATGTTGATGGTAAAAGCCTGGAATATGCCATATTAACATATTTTAAATCGCTAGGAATATTTAGCTAAATTTAGTATTTTCACGTTTCAACTAAAATATTAAGTTTTGTAGAGATATATTTTGTTCATTTCAACCAAAAATACATGTTTTATCTTTAATGACATATTATTGTATATTATTAAATTATTGCATTAAAATACAAAAATTGATTAATTTTTTTAAATTAAAAAATTCAGGTCTATATTTTTTATTTTATTTTATTATATTATTTAAAATTTTAAAACCTGAAATTTATTTTAACGTTTTAATTCAATTGTTGTAAAATTAAATAAAAATACTTTGTTGTAATAAGCTTAAAGTAGAATAAATATAAAATAATACTTTTTTGAAGAAAATTAATTTTAGTTAGTTTTTAAATTCACTTTCACATCTGAACTAGAGCCCATAGATGTAGTAATTTTGAAATTTGCCTCTCTTACATCCTCAAGCGTTGAAAAAAAATTTTCAAAATTAAAATACTTTATAATCTAAATTAAATCTGAATAAAGTTATAAATAACATATTTAAGCAACATATTTTGAATTTTTTTAAGGCATATTGACATACATATTTTTTCGACTTTTAGCAACATAAAATCAAATTTATATTCCTAAAATCCTTCAAAAAAAAAAAAAACTGCTTGAAAAAAAAAACATCAGAGCCATTTTGGAATAGAAAAGTGTTTAAAGCTAAAACTTGAGTATGGTGGTGATTAAAAATATTTGCAACAACTGTCTAAATTGTATTGAATAAAAAAAAAAAGGTGAACCCTTAATTAAAATTAAATACCTAATAGACCTTGGAAAAATATTGGAATTGATATTCTAGAATTAAAAAAATTAATTAATTGGTCATTTGCGATTATTAATCAAGTAAAAAAATTAAAACAAACAATATCTTAATGTATTGTTAAAAAATTAAAATCCTTATTTTATTTATTTGGGGTCCATGATTAAATTCGATCAGATAACGGCCCACAGTTTATATCTAGCCAATTTAAAGAATATTTTTCGATTTTATTACAAAGTATGCAATAAGTAGGATTCACTGAAACCGGAGTTCGTATTGAAAAGAATATTTTGAGTAAAGAGATTTCTCTCAATTTATTTAATTGCTTAGAGTAGTACTCCATTAAAATGTGGATTTAGTTCATCAGAACTTTTTATGGGGAGAAAAATTCGTACCCTACCGATTTGGAGAAAAGTTTCATTCATGATTGGAGTTTTGTAAATGAATTTAAGATAAGGGTTTATAAAGATAGGAAATATCAAAAAGAATACTATGATCAGAAAAATAAATGTTAAGAGGCAAGAATCTTAAAAGAAAATGAATTGCTTTGGGTCAGAGATTTGAAAAAACCTAGAATAATCATTAAAAAACTTGCAAATCAATCATATTTATAAAAATATTAAAAGTTGCGTTTATAAATTAAAATATATTTAATTTAATCTTAGTTTAAGAGACTTACAGCAAACATTTTCTAGTTCCAAGTTGCGGACACTCTAAGACGCCCTGAAACGATTCGACACTTGGAATATCCAACCGTGCTCAACTAGGGAACTTCTATAGATTAAAAAACTAAAATCGAGTTTTAATGTTTAATAACGAGGATGTTAAAGCAATATCTAAAAACATAAATATAAATATTAAATATATAAATACATGAAAAATAATATTATGAATGTAACTATATATATCGATTCTCCCCCTCGAGCTTTATCTTAATAATTTAATTGATGTAAGGCTCCAAATTACTCCGTCATCCATTAATAATTTATAATTTACTTCACCTTCCATTCCGATCACTCTGCCGAAACACCATTTTTCAGAAATGTTGGAGTAATATCTTGCTTAGAATACGGTCTCCAATTTGGAATTGTCTTATAGAAAAAGAGCCTTTAAATGAGATTTTACTATTGTGGGTTTCATTAAGTAAATCTAAATTCTTTCTTATGTAATGACCATGACATTCATATGAAGAACTTCTGTTGGTGTTTGTAGGAGCTTTTCTGAGTTACATTAAAAGACGAAGAATTTTCATTTCATTAGCTCCTTTCTCTTCATCCTGCGGAAATTTATTTCAACACACCGCCATTTGGCCCGTATATTTACAACTTTTGTGAATAGAGAGCAAACACATATGGCTTGATTGGTGGGAGGCCGCACTGTGCTAATCTCCAAAAAAGGAGGATTTGTCCAGACCAGAGAATTATAGGCCGGTCACTTATCTGAATACCATTTATAAGGCGTTCACGAAATTCCTGAATGATAGACTTCTGACAGTGGAACTGGTCTGGCAACATAATAACAACGTGGGGCAAAACATGGTAGTAAAAAGTGCCATGAAAACCTGTCATCGACAGATGCATCTGTCAAGACGCTATCCAACTCAAGAGAAATCTGTCGATGGCATGGATCGATTGCCGAAAGGCTTTTGATACAACATCTCATAAACATCAGCTTGTTGGAAAGTCTCTCGGTACATCAAAATATAGTGGGATGCATTAAGGAAATAATGTCGCTCTGGAGAACCAAATTCTCCATAAAACAGGAGACGTAATCTGCACAAATTGGGTAAATTTCCGAAGAGGTGTCTTCCAGGGGGACTCTTTGAGTCTCTTGCTCTTCTGGGTCTCACTTTTGCCCTTATCAGTTGCACTCCGCCAGATTAGAGGATACGGATGCCTGGAAATAGGAAGCATAGAGCTCTTCAATTTTATGTGGGTGATCTAAAGATGTGTCTCCAGCGAGAGAGAATTAAATCTTGCTTTTGAGGTTGTCCGAGTATACATCCGCGATATCGGCATGGCGTTAGGTTTGGATAAGTGCGCAATGATGTATCTCAGGAAAAGAAGATCTGGAGATTATGATCAGGATGCTGTGCTCATGGATGGAGGTGTCATTCATCATATGGACGCTGAGGAAACTTACCGGTATCTTGGATTGGCACAACACCACATTCAGGATACCAATCCCATCAAAGTCTCTCCGCCGCAGGAATAAACGAATTATGAGGGGGATTTGGTCTCCCGAATCAGGGAAGAGTAAGGTCACCGCCTCCAATAAGCTTGCCATTCCAGTGCTGCTTTACACCTTCGGGTCAGTGAATTGGCTGGTAAATGAGCTTCGCGAAATGGACAGAATTACTCGAAAGACGATGAACATATATAGTAGTCTTCATCCCAGATCCTCGGTTCTTCGGCTTTACATCCCTCGCCGTCAAGGCGGCCGGGGCCTCCTGAGTCTGGAGTGCCTTTACAATCGAGTGATTCTCCAAACAGTCATCAAGGTTTCGAAACGGTGAGATCCCACCTGCAGATGGTTCATGACCATGAGATGGCAGGTGTGGGAGCATTTCTTTACAAGGTAGCAAAGCAGGCCGCAGAGTCTCTAGGGTTGGAACTGGACCTGGCCGGAGGGAAGCGACTCCAGGGAAACCAGATCTCCGACCATCGCGTCAGGGATGCGGAACATAAGACCTTACTAAGGCAGCATGTCGACAGGCCATTATATCGAAATTTCTTCCAAAGGATTGAAACCTCTGGTCTGTCGGCAACGCGCACATTTAGCTTCCTAATGTCGGATGATCTTAGGTCCGAGAATGAGGAATTCATCCTTGTCTGGATGGCGTGATCAACACCCTCTCTTACCACAGGCGAATTATGAAGGTGGAGGATCCTATGAATTGTAGGATCTGCAGGCAGCATGAAGAGTCTTTATACCATCTTCTCTCTGGTTACGGGAAATATAGTCCTACCGCCTACGTGTGACATCATAATGTGGCATTAAGGGTGTTGTACTATCATTTGCCATTCATACGACGTGGATGAGACATCTGTGCTGCCATATGCTCCTGGGGATGTGAGTCTGTGGTTGAGAATGAGAGGTACCGTCTATATCAGAACTACCTACATTTTCAACTACCCGGCTGATTGAAATCACCAAGCCAGATATTATCCTCTTTGATTTTAAAACTAAATTGATTTATATCATTGAATTCTCAGCTCCGGCCAAGTCAAATATCGAAGCCAATAGGACAAACGGACCAAGTATCAAGATTTTGCCTAAATTAGACAGAGACAGATGCATGGAGGCTACTTGGTCCTTATCATTGGCGTGGAATGAATGACTCACTGCTCTCTAATCTCATTCCGGCCTGCAATCAAAATGCAGAAATTATTGCAGGTCGGATGCAAAAAGCAGTTATACACTGCTCACTCCGTCTACTCCTCCAACACGATAACATTTTCCAGTAACTGCTGACAACCTTTGTTGGGAGAACAGTACTAAAAATAAACAAATCCATAGGAATACCTATATATATCTGAGCTCTGGGGGGAAGAACTATAAAGATTCAAGGACAAACAATAATAAAAATAAAGAAGAAACACCCATTTTAACTCAGAATTATAGGAATTTACATTTATCATAAAAAAAATGCATTTATCTATTCGGAAAAGGAGGTTAGTATCTGCGATTTAAAGAATCAATATCAAACAATAGCCAAAATTTAATTTTGGGGACATTATGAATTTTAGAAAAAATGTCATTTTCTAAAGTGAACATAAATAAATACTACACATCTGTATTTCCCATTATTTAACACGTTTTGTTTGTCACATTATATTGGTCACAGATTAGTTTTGACAAGAAAAATATTATTTCTTTATGAGTGTGGATTTCATTGTATTAATTTCAAACTAGTCTTTAAAGGGGGGCTGCAACTATTCACTCTTGTTTTACTTTAAATTTTCAAAAAATTGAGGCCTTAAACCAGATCTTAATTTCACCTGTTACATTCACGTTGTGTTGACCTGCGAAATGTCAATGCTTTGCTTGCGACGACGTAGGCGGCGTCTTGCTTGGGATTCCTCCCCTCCATCACTCTCTGAGAGACTGAATAGTGGGAGAGTAATAACAACCGGGATGCCGCCACTGATGCCAGTCAAAACGGTCTCACCAACATTTTGTTTTTCAACATTTCGCTGGCTCTCCTTTGTTTTGTAATTTGATACCAGCGATTTTCCAACCCTTGCGTTTTGTGACCTGGTATATACTTTAGGATTTGCGTTTGAACCTTATTTCCTTTGCCTGATACATTCCGACGACCTGAGTTCTCCTTGAATGGTCAAAATCTCCAATGTGACCCAAGCGTTCTCCTGGATTCGATTTCGGCCTATTCTTTCCACTACGCATCTTAACATTCGAATTCCATTCATTTCTTCCTAACCTTATTATTTCTCATTAATATCCTTTTATTTCAACTTTTATTTATTTCCTTTTTATTTCCATCAGAGCGAATGTGTGATCGGGTTTTTTTTTGTAAATACTTTTATGCAAGTCGTTATACGAGGTTTGTTCAAAAAATAAGGTGACTTTTTATTTTTCTCGAAAAATGTTTATTTATTCATCAATATCTATTTTTTTTCCTTCAAAGTAATCCCCTCAGATATAATACACTTGTGCCAGCGCTTTTTCCAATCCTCGAAGCACTTCTGATACGGGCTTTTTGGTATGGCCTTGAGCTCTTCCAGCGATGCGGTCCTCAATCGTCGGAAACCTCCGTCCTTTCATGGGTCTTTTCAGTTTTGGGTAGAGGAAAAAGTCGCAGGGGACCAAGTCCGGTGAATACGATGACTAAGGCATGATTACGGTGTTGTTTTTGGTCAAAAAATCACGAACAAGCAACGATGTGTGAGCAGGTGCATTATCTTGATGCATCGTATAAGCCAACCGATGTGCCGACATCCTCAGCAACTTCTCTAATAGTGATTCGACGATTACGATTCTCCATAACAATTTTTCTTCACTGCTTCAACGTTTTCATCGGTTGTTGACGTGCTAGGGCATCCAGGGCGAACATCGTCATTAACATCTTCTCGGCCTTCTGTGAAGAGCTTGTACCACTTATAAACATTTTTTTTGCTCAAAGTAGACTCTCCAAATGCCACAGTCAACATTTCAAGTGCGTTGGAGCACTTAATTTTATTTTTCACACAAAATTTAATACAGATTCTTTGATCCATTATTTTCGATAGCAAAAAATAGCCAAGCACACTAAAACACGTCTAATCTTTGTATCTGTCCAAAACAAACTAAAAATGCAAAATGGCTAATAATGTCAACATATGTTGAGGACATATATACCAATAAAAAAAAAAAAATTGAAAACTAAATGTACGTTGCCGGCGAAATTTGAAAAGTCACCTTATTTTTTGAACAAACCTCGTATTTATTTTGTAGATATTTGTCGATAATAAAAATAAACGTTATTTTTTTTTGTTTTCACACGATTTAATTTGTTTTTCAACCATAAAGTCTCCACCAAAACAAAAGTTATGAGGCTGATAAAGAAATTAGAGGAATCCGGTCAGTTGCAAAGATTTAATCGTTCGGCGTAAATCGTATGAGTCGAACAGAACAAAACCGGTTAAAATTAACCCAGATTACTCTGATTTCTCTAACAACCTCATAACTTTTATTTTGGGGCATTGTTACTACCGAAGTTCGCGCGAAGTTTACCGACCTTCTCTAACTAAAATAAAAAACAACAAATTCATTTAGTCGGAGTGATAATAGATAACGAAAATGATCAGCACATTGCTGACAACTTTCACACAAAAAATGTCCGGCAATTCAAAACCTTTGGACTTTATGAAACACCCTATATGACTATAAAGAAAAATTTAATGCAGTAAAAAGGCAGACCCATAATAGCTGGATGACTGCTGTGGAAAGTATAATCAAAGATAGGAAAATGATAAGTACAAGCAAGAGAAAATATTAATGTAAAAACGAAGAAAAATATGAAGTTTATGAAAGGAGGAAAAAAAAAAATATTCTATTTTTACGATGAGATAGGTGGCTATACGCAGAGATGTGAAAAGAGAGGAAGTTAGCCAACTTCTATTGAAATAAAACTCCCAGAATGTGAGACGTTTCGGCTTTATTTAAATAATGCCTTCATCAGTCACTAGAGGGTATATGCAGATTCAATATATAAGACAATGAATTTGTAGCTAGAGTTGTTGTATATTATAATACACAAAAATATATATAAACTATATAAAAGGTACAGCGAAGACTTCACCATATGAATGCTGATGAGCATTATTTTATCTATGTACACTTTATATATTTTATATATATTTTTGTGTGTTGTAATATACAACAACTCTACCTGCAAATTAATTGTCTTATACATTGAATCTGCATATATTCTCTAGTAACTGATGATGGCATTATCTAATTAAAGCCGAAATGTCTCATATTCTGGAAATTTTATTTCGATAGAGGCTAGCCTACTGGCTGACTTCCTCTCTTTTCAGATATCTCTATTCTATTTTTATTTTGTCGCCATTATCAACTATCATTTCTACACTTCAGACATTTCATTCTTAGAATATATATTTTTAATCTAACATATTAAATAAACTTACTTGCGTGTTATAACCCCGTCCGCAGCAAAGGAGATCGCAACTATCGGATTCAGATGAGGTCTTATTGCAGAGACGACCTGATGTGCCGGCAATTCCCTTTTTAGGATCATAAACACAATAATTTGGAGACTTATGAATATGAACTAATTCTCCTTTCCCAACTGGAAGTCTCCGTTTAAATTTATTTTTTCTCCGTAAATTCTTTCTTGATTTAGGTTGAACCTGCTTTAAAATAGATTCCATTCTAAATAATTTTTAAATTAATAAAATTAAAAGAGAATATTTAAATAAAAGAAAAGAATTTTAAGAAAAAAAAATTATTATTAAATAAATTTTAATTTCGCGATCATAATTTTTATCTTAAAGTCGACTTAAATAAAAATCTTAAACTCGTAAGAGATGTTAGTTTATAGGTTGCAATACCCACGGAAGAACGTGGGTTCGACTCCGGAGAATGTCTCCTTTTTCAATTTACTAGTTTAAGATCGCGAAATTAATATTTTCTAGAATTTAGGGAAAACTGTTGTTATTGCATAGTAAATCATCCTTTCGTAGAGAATTACCTAATAATTATAGCCGTTTGGCAAATTGGCGTTTAGGGATGTGAATTTAATCGAATTCCATTTCTACTCATTAGCTATATGCAGGGCCGTAGCCAGAATATTTTTTCAGGAGGAGGGTATATAAAGAATAAATTTATATTAATATGGATAAAGATCATTAAATATGGCTCCATTAATTTTGAATAAGTTTTATTTGATATAATATTGAAACAAAGTTGTTATCAAATAATAATAATAATAATAATAATAATAATAATAATAATAATAATAATAATAATAAAAATTATGAATATCGTAATAATACATCATTTGTAGCTAGTTTAAAATAAACTCTAAAGAATATAAAATGATAATTTTTAAGAGCATTTAAAATTTTATTTAAAACTATATTTCCCTCTCTCTTATATTTTTATTTATATATCTATTTCTTTTGAGATTTCGAGGGCGGGGGGGGGGTTGACCCCCATCTCACCCCCTGGCTAGAGCCCTGGCTATATAAGTCAACTGAATATCTTAAACTCGTAAGAGGTTCTTAGTTTATAGGTCAAAACACCTATTGGAGAAAGTGAATTAAGTCCCGCGAGTTTTTTCATTTTACGAGTTTAAGATAAGAATACTTAAGATCGCGAAATTAATATTTTCTAAAATTTATGGAAAATTATTCCCATTACATTAAAAATTTTAAGTTGAAAAATATTTTAATTAGGGATGGAACATTCGAATTCTAGAATCCCGCGAACCCTAAAAAGATTCGAGGTTCGAGAACACTTTTTTCGTGATTCGAAATATTAATTATATTTAATTCAATTAAATACTTAATTTTAAGTTGGAGCCTTTTTTTAACATTCTTACATGAAGGATTCAAAAGATTCAAGTAATTAGAGCCCTTTTTAGGATTAGAATTCCGATTTGTCCCACCTCTAATTTCTAATATATATGAGCCCCTAGAGTTTCAGACAATAGAAAATTTAGATTATGAGCCTTTAAAATAGAAAGTCTATCTAAATTCACTCTAAAACTTTGTAAAATTCTATCATTGGACTTTGAATTTTAACTTTATTGAGAATACATTTAAAACATTTTAGTATCTCAAGAAGTATTAATATAATTTATTAAAAAAGTTTAAAAGGTTAACCCAATGGTTCTTACCTTTTTATACTCGCTATCCCCTAAATAACCTAAAATATTTTCGTGACCCCCCAAATATTTTTTTATAATATATATTTTTATTTATAGAATGGCATATAAAATAATAAAATACATTTTTAAACTTACAAACTATGATTTAATAAGATCCCTGTTGCTGGAAACTTTCCTCTAATTTTTCATTCTTGAATCAAATGTATTATTTAGAGCTATTCGTATGCTAAATCTAATCGAAGTAATTATAAAATAACTGGAAGAAGCTGGGATATGTTGTGATAATGGAAGTGTGTAGAAAAAACCAGTAAATTAATCGTACCAGCTGAAAAAAAATTGCTGGTTTTTTCTCCATACCTTTTTTGATTTGGTGTTCTGTGTTTGGGTTGATCTCAGATGCAAACCCAAACCTCTGAGTTTAGGGAGGAATTGGTTGGGTGTGGTGGTAGTGGTGATGTTCTGTTTAGTATGAGGTTTGGGTTTGCCTCTGAGATCTAGGGAGGAATTGGTTGGGTGTGATGTCTGATTGGTTGAGGCCCTGAAATCAACCTAAACAGAACACAAATACCACCACTACACCCAACCAATTCTTCCCTAGATCTCAGAGGCAAATCCAAACCTCTGAGACATCCAACGACTAAATTTGGGGACCAGCAAGACTGCGACCCCGAAAACAAACTACCACCACCATCACTTCCCTACCCACCACTCTTGAAACTGGCTCCAAAGGGGGAGTCTAAACATCGAATTAATCTCAACAATCAACGCGGACCAAACCGTGAAAACACTATTGCACATATATCCAACCGCGGAAAACTTCCAGTAGATATATATATATATATATATATAATATTCATCACCCCCCCCCCTTCATGATTTAAGGCTGGATACTATATATCTATATATATTTGTAAATTTGAATCCGAACCTAAATCATGGGTCGCAATATAAAAGAATTAAATTTAAAAAAAAATAATGGTGTAATTACCCCTTTACCCCCGTCCTTGTATACGCCTCTGTATATATATATATATATATATATATATATATAATATATATGTCCTGGAAAGCTTCCGCGGTTGGATATATGTGGAATATTATTTTAACGGGTTGTTCCGCGTTGATTGT
>JAAAKE020015339.1:12021-28247 GCA_010014785.2 Anisolabis maritima
ATATATATGTCCTGGAAAGCTTCCGCGGTTGGATATATGTGGAATATTATTTTAACGGGTTGTTCCGCGTTGATTGTTGAGATTAACTCGACGTTTCGGCTCTTGATTTTGCCTCTGAGATGTAGGGCGGTGTTGTGATGTTGGTATTCTGTTTCAGTTGATTTCGAGGCTTGTGTTTGCCTTTGTCTTCTAGGAAGTCGTTGGTTGGATGATATAGTGTCGATTAGTGCGTTAGTTGGTTTGGGTTGACTCTGGGGCCTAGGGAAGAATTGGTTGGGTGTGATGATATTGGAGTTCTGTTTGGTTTGAGACCACGTAATCAACCCAAACAGAACACTAAATCAAAAAAGGTATGGAGAAAAAAACCAGCAATTTTTTTAAGTGGTGCGATTAATTTACTGGTTTTTCTCCAGACTTCTGCCTACTCCCCAAGTGGTCGAGGTGTTACCTGTTTCGAGTTAATCTTAACAATTAACAAGGAACAGACTAAAGCTGAACAGACAAGAACGCGTCCTGCTATAGCCGAAATGACACGAACGACCAAAGCAGAACGGGCACGAATCCAAAGCACAAAGGCAACATCCTCTCGATTCAGCCACTCGCTCTCAAACCTGAGACCAGACCACACCTCACTTGAGGAATAAGCAGATTGAAACCCCGAAGTCAACTCAAACCCAATATCGACGCACACACCAAAACCACTAAACTCAACCCACTTCTTCCTATACCTCAAAAGCAAACGCAAACCTCGGACATTGCCACCAACATCCTGATTAGGCGAGTAGGCAGATTTAGGCACCGAAGTCAACTCAAAACAAACACCAACACTCAAACTTTTCCTACATATATGGACAAACACAAGCCCTAGAGAGTTCCATTTACGAAACTTGGGAAACCAGGAAGACTGCGATCCCTAAAATAAGCCACCACCACCGGTCAAAGCTAAACACTCACTCTTGATAATGGCTCCAAAAGGAGAGCCGAAACATCAAGTTAATCTCAAAAATCAACATGGACCAACCCGTGAAAATACTATTTTACTGAGGCGTATACATGGAGGACAGAAAATGGGACAATTTACCCCCCCCCCCCCCCATGATTTTTTCTTCAATTTTAAGTCTTTTTTCGGCTAATGAGGCCACTTAGTCTATAAACTATACAATTATAGCATATACAATAATTATGATCTCATGACAGTGACCTCCAATCCCATTCACTATTTTGCCGACGATAGTACTCTGCACTCAATTAGATCGAGGGGAGATTCCCCTATCCTCAGTTGCCTGAATATTGTATCTTCTATTAATGATATCCTCGGAACCTTGGATAAATGGAGATTCCGTGACCTCGTCAATTTTAACTCCAAGAAAACACAATGTTGCCTAATTTCCAGACTGAAAGATTCGACATGCCCATCCGTCACTTACAGTCATAATAATCTCGAATACAGAAATTCTTTCTGTTCTGGGTATGACGATTTCGTCAGATCTTTCCTGGAATGAACATATTTCTGCGGTAGCCAAATCTGCTGCTAGGAAGCTTGGTTTCCTCTTCAGATGCAAGCATTATTTCTCCCCTCACCAACTTCTAACCCTATACAACGCTCAGATTCGTCTGTCTTGAGTATGGGTCCCACCTATGGAGAGGGGCTTCTAAGCAGGCTCTCTCTTTCCTTGATGCGATTCAAAGGCGTGCAGTGAGATTGATCGGAGACGATTCTCTGACTGATTCCTTGCAACCACTCGACCACAGAAGAAGTGTCTCCGCCTTGACACTTTTTTACAGGTATTACCAGGTTGAATTAAAGTCCATCATTCCTCCCAAAGCGACATTTGTCTGCAATACAAGGGGGCATCGTCCCAACATCCTCATGTCATTAAAGTCGCAACTAGTAGAACTAATCAATTTATCTTCTTTTATCCCCAAGACCTCCTGTGATTGGAATTACCTCCCTGCTACTATCTTCCCAAAAACCTATAATATCCAAACTTTCAAATCCAACCTCAACAAACACCTTTTAAAATTACCACTCTCCCCTTCTCCTGTTCTACCTCTTTGCATGTGCCTACTAGACACTACTGACCCCTTGTTCCCTAAGTTTCCTTATTCCCCCCCCCCCCCCCCCCCAAAAAAAAAAATTATATTATATTATATATATTAAATTTAAATTAGTAAATTAGTATTAATAAAGAACTCCTGAATGTCTTGTTTATCAACAAATATACAACAGGAATACCTTGTATAACGCTGTTTTGAACAGCGCTTGTTTTGATATAACGCGGTTTTTATTTTTACACATAATTACGATTTGGCAACTCTAAGCAAGGCGATTGGCAAGTTACCGTCTGTGGCAGTGAGAGATTTACCTAAGCAGCAGTGTTAGTACGAATTGAAAAGTTCTTGGGAAAGTTTCTCCGCATCTCATTTGAAAGAAATGGATCCCATTGATATCCATTATAAATAGACCTCAAACAACGCTGGTTTGTATAGCGTGGACACCTGTCGGATCCAAAAGAAGGTCATAAAATGACAATTTTTTTTAGAAAAAAATGATCACAATATATTGTGATTATATTAAACAGGAAATTTTATATGCCTTATATACAATTTTAACTGGATTAGGTATAAGTGGTTAGATAGAGTTCACTGTAAATGCAATAAAATGATGTAAGGTGGCTCTAAACATCAGCTGGTCTTATTTTAATTAATCAAATTATTCTACAGCCACAAGACATTAAGGATATCTTAATTAATATTGGGAGTGTACATTAATTTTAAGGGATTTTAAAGAGATAGCGTAACTAGTACTATATCGCATCGAATCATATTGTTACAAGCATCATCATGTGGCTTTAGTTTTCAGAATATGTGTAAAAGTCATTATTCTTTTGAGCGTTGAATATTTCAAATTTTGCGCCAACAAAACGCAATTTGAGGGGAGCTTTGCTTTTTTGCTTCCATTTGAAGAAAAGTGCTTCTGAAAGTCAACTAATGCTGTCGGAAGCTCATGGTGATTATGCTCCATCAATTTCAACATGTGAGTACCGGTTGTGTGACGCTATAAAAAAGATGATTTTGACGCGAGGCCTTTGTCCGACCTACAGGGCGGGAAAGCAAAATTTACACTGAAAGTTTAGTTGTTTTTTCTCAACAAGTAGTACACCAATTTTTTTGAAACCTGACATATATTGATGTCATAATCATACTTAACAAATATCCATAATTTTTCAGAAACCTTTGCCCATATGAGTAATCAAAAAAGCAAACGTCAAAGAGTGTGTGATTTGCTGAATGCACTCGTTACTCCAAAGGAGATTTCAGAATAGTTGGAGTGTCCCTATAGACTGTTTATAATGTAAAGAAGAGAATGACTATGAGCGAAACTATTAAGAGAAAGTCTGGAAGTGGAGGAAACAACAAAAACGTACCAAAGATTTTATCTAAGCTCTCAGATCCATAAACCAAATCCATGAGAAAAATGGCAATTGAACTTGAGGTAGACAACAAGACCCTCAGAAATGCAGTAAAATATGATTTGAGGTTAAAATCTTACACAAGAATACTTATTAACAACAGCCATGAAGGAAAGGAGATTGTAAAGGTGCAAGAAAGTTATTACATATCTCAAGAAAAAGTCCTGCATTGTGACAATCTTCTCAGATGAGAAGATCTTTACTGTCGATGCTATTCTGAACCGCACCAATGACAGATTTATCGCAGAGTCGAAAGCTAAGGGAACATTCAGAACAAAACATCCAGCTCAAATTATGGCCCCGGTAGCAGAACAACTCCTAAATTGGTGCTGCATACAGCCTGCTGCAGGTCAAGAGTGGGCTGTATCCGATGCAGGGGTCAACAACCGGAATGGTCGACGAGACCTTCCACCCGGAAGAGAGGAGAATTTCCGCTCAATCGGACTTAATCAAGACGCAGTTCTCATCAGGACAGTGCGACGAATGATTATCCAAGAGCGATGAATCTCAAAAGTCAACCATCCAGGGTGAGGCTTGAGACCAAAGACCGTAAACCGCAAAATAAACCAAAATCCATGGAGCGGACCATGATTAAAAACTGCAAAATAAACCAAAGGTAGTGGAGCGGGCCCACCTAATTAAATTATTATTATTATTATTAGGTGCGTGTTAAGCAACTTAGTCCATTTGCGCCGCATCTAAAAAAAATAACAATGCTTATAACCTTTTAGGGTTTAGGAGGTAGGAATAGGTTTAAATAAAGTCAATATTTAACAAATCTTTGCCTATTCCATTCCATTATGAAGATAACAAATGATGAGGAAGAACTAGTAGACAAATAATAATAAATATTTGGTAGTATTCATTTTGTGAGACACATTTTTTAGACTCAGGGTACCTTGATTTTTATTGCAATCGCCATACTTTCTCACTATATTTCATAGATAGGTAAGAGAAAGTAAAAATGGATGTCAGTTTAATTAAAATTTTTTTAATTTATTACCATAATAAGGACACCCGGTTGCTTACTATTGTTTTATTACTGTAATAATTAAAATAAAAAAAACTTACTTAAAATTATATGTATTTATAGCCCTGTGATGGTCTTTACCCGAACCGAAACATCGGCTGGGATTAAATAAATTTAAATGAAATAAGAATAGCTATTTCTCATTTATACTATTAGGTCTATGCTTAAGTCTGTGGCGAAAATCGAGTAAACTTCAAACGCAAAATATTTAAAAAAAAAGCGATTTTAATCAACTTAATGTGTTCCATTCTGTTCACTTACTCAGCACTCTCTCCACGAGCTTCATTATCCCCCTTTCAATGAAGATTGGAGATTGGAGAAATAAGTCATAAGTGGTTTTTGAGGACGTCCAGGGAATCAAAGGTTTTGTTATTCAAATTGCTCTTTTAGAACCCAGGACAAGTGATAGTTTGAAGGTGCATGGTCCGGACTATACGGTGGGTGCACCAAAACATCCCATCCAAACTGCATTAACTTTTGCCAGGGGGGTTAGAGGGTGGTGTAGTGCCTAGCGCACCGAGATTTCAAAATGGAGACCCAGTTTCGGGTCTAGATAGGGAAATTTTTAAGTTTAGCCATGTCCCTTGGTGCAGAGATAAAGGTCTTGCTTCACGTACCAAAGATCAGTGGTTCGCTTCCCCTCCAGAGGGACAAAAATTTATTTATATTATATTGGCTACCAATTGGTGTAAATAAATAAGGACGGAGTCAAAATGGCCTCAGATGCCTAAAGACTTGAAAAAAAAAAAAAACTTAATCATCAGAGAAACGTGTGGTATAGCGTTCCTGGTGAAACATAATGCCCTTTCTGTTCGTCAATTCGGGCCGCTTCTGATCGATTGATCGCTTTAATTTACCCAATTGTGTTCAGTACTTGGTCGAATCAACCGTTTAGTTGGTGGCAGCAGCTCATAATGGACGATTCCTTTCCAATCATACCAGATAATGAGCATGACCTTCTTTGTACCTTTGCAACCGTCTGAGCCCAGGTTATGACGACCATCTTTTTCGAGAGAGAGTATTGTAGACAATCCATTTTTCATCGCCATTGATGAATTTGGGATTTAAAAATTATTCGTTTTGATGAAGTTTGAGAAGGACATCACTAGCTGAAATTCGGTTCATTAAATTCTTTTCGCTCAATTCGTACCCAAACATTAAGCTTCTTTACCATCCCAAGCTTCCATATATATCTTGAAACAGTTGGGTTAATATTGAGGTTATCTCCAATCTCGGTAGTCGTCAAATGCCGGCCGGAGACGTTAAAGCCTTGATTTGATAGACATCAGTAGTGACTGGCCTGGACAGAGCATCTTGGAGATCAAAATCTTCGCAACGAAATTTCACAAACCACTTCCGACACACACTTCCACTTAGGGATTTCTCTCCGTACACATTGCATATCTTTTTATAAGTTTTTTCCTTTTTGGAAACAAAAAAGCGAAATGCACAGAAAATACATATTTTTCCTTCAGAGTTTAAAATATAATTAAACTTCGTATATGTAACGGATTTTGAAGAATAGTTTCTTAAAATGTCGGCAGAAATATGAGCCTTCACTTAATGTGCTATTCATCATATGTTTAACAGATGTGCGAGTGGGAAAACAACTTCTAATGCCATCAATCAGAATTCGGGACGAACTTATGCATAGAGGCAACCTTCATGAAAATTTAATTTTCTTGTTTTTTAGTAAACTTTTGTTTTGTGTTTTAAAATTTTTCTTGGCTTTAGGGAAGGTAGGGCCCCTTACATTAGTTAGTTTTTATACAGGGGATGCCGGATATTATCACCACGGATAATGTTATCAAAATCAGTTGGGGCCAAAACAATCTACAGGGTGCGTCGTTAGAATTGCCGGACAAAATTGTATTTGAAGTTCTCGATTCTTGAATTCAGTGGTAGGCGCTAGTTGACGCTAAAGTTAGCTAAATATGTCAGTAAGACTTTCATAACCGCAAAATGGCCGATCTCGTCAACCCAAGCATGGAGTATGGTAGAAGAGCGGCGATTATAGAAAGCCTTCGTGCCGGAAGAACGCCCACGGAAATTATTAAATTCTTTGGGTACCCAAGATCGACTGTATATGACGTTGTGAAGAGATACACAGTCTCAGAGGAGTCCAAGGAGAGCTATTCCACTCCGGCGAGGATAATACAGGTTAGGCAGAAATCAACAAGGACTTCAGAGATCATCCGTCAACAAGGACTCCAGCCAAGGAGGGCTCTTCCACTCCGGCGAGGAAAATACAGGTTAGGCAGAAATCAACAAGGACTTCAGAGATCATCCGTCAACGAGGACTCCAGAGATCATCCGAGAAGCCCAAGACATGATTTTGGAAGGCCCGGGGACCTCGCTTCGGAAATAGGCCCCCGTCTTGGGGGTGAACTTAACGATCGACCGTCGAATCTCTCAAGAGAATCTCATATATACCTCCTACGTCCTCAAAGAAATTCAGTCCATCATGTTTTTTTGCGTTAATTCGTGAGGCACCCAAACACCGAGCTTCTTTTTGAATCCAGCTTTATGCAAATGGTTTAAAACTGTTTTGTGGTCGATCTGCAGCTCCTGGGGGATACTACGACTGCTAACATGCCGGCCTATTTCGATCATTTCCATGATTTTATTGACATTTTCGACGATGTGTGCCTACCTGTGCGAGGTGCGAGTGCGAGGTGCATCTTTAACATCAAAATTACCGGAATGGAATCGACGAAACCAAAATTGCGCTTGATTGGCTGTGGCAGTAGCGGGACCATAAACACCCTTCACAATTTCAGCCGCCTGGCTTGCATTTTCGCCTTTATCGTAGCAAAATTGTAAAATATACCGAATTTTCTCTTGACGTCCATCTTTTACACACTAAATCTCGCAACTTAGTCGATCAATCACAAAATTGTTAAAGAATTTTTTTAGTACGGAATGTCACTTTTCCAACTAGTATAAGTATGAACCTATGCGATCAATACATCACGAGAATTATTTCACTAGAGCCATCTAGCGAAAAAATAATGGATTGTTTTTCCCCAATCTATTATAATGACCATGATCACATTCAACCAAGAAGAGCAGTCGTAAATGAAAGGGGGACTTTTTAAGGTCCTTATTAAGTTTGGATTTGAAAAATTGAAGATTGTAAGTTTTAGAGAAGAGAGTAGCTGGGAGGTTGTTCCAGTCACGGGAGGTCATGTAGATAAAGAAAGACTGGAATTGACTAGTTCTAGTCACGAGTTTATGTTTTCTGCCGGTTATTGCTAGAAGTTAGATAGAATCATAGTAAACAGCCTCTACTGTATCTATTTCATGAGTTCAAAGTTTTAGTTAACTTTATTTTATTACGGAGGAGTCCTTTACTTAATTACCTATCCCGATTTGAGAGATCGATGAATAAGTTACCCACTGTTTCTGTTTCAGAAAATGTTTTATCTTCTTTAATTACAATGGACAGCACAATGAATGAAGATAATATTTACGATAAACCCGGAAATTGGCCATTAATTATTAAAGATAGTTTAAGAATCTTTATGGATAAAATAAGTCCAGAACTAAATTTTAACTTTCTTGATGATGAACATCGATTAGAAAATTTAGTGCATCGTTTTATCACAAGTTTTTACCAAATCGAGATAAAGTGCATCTTGAGAAAAAATTTTATATTACTTATTTTTTCAAGAATTATAGATCAAGCAATATCAAGCAATAATGTCTGGAGAAGAAAGAATTCAGCAATTAAACAGTCATGCGAATACGGATGTCTCTATAATATCCTAAGATTAAAGATGAAGGACTCAAAAAATATTGTATAGCTTTGGTTAATCTATTAACAAATGGATATAGTCATGATATTAATGGTTTAAAACTATTTGAATAGTTAAAATTATTTCGCCATATTGTTGATTCAGAAACAAATTTTAAAACCCTTAGATTGTGTAAAAATATGAGTCATGTCTCAATTTAATTACTTGTTTGGGAATTTTATTAATGATATCATTAACGAATATTGTAGCCGAAATATGTATTTCGAAGCTAAAAATAATATGTTATTTACGAACTACGATGGGACAAGGGTGATTATAATATATAGTTATATGGGTACAAATGCCTATTAGCAATATTTCGTTTAGTTGGACTTGAAAAAAAATAAAATGTGAAATTAACCTTCAAATTGGAGAATAAAATCTGAATTAATAAATAAATTACATATTCTTAGTAACTGTGATTTATTTGCATTAAATACAACGTTTAGGCCACTTATTCTGTAGCCTTCTTCAGATAAAATTCACATAAAAATCACAAAGACTTACATCTAGATCTAGATGTACAATCTGAAGTAAAGCGAGAAACAAGATGACCACCACACTGTTTCTTGTCTTGTCTATCTTGTTTTTCGCTTCACTTCAGATTGTATCTCTAGATGTAAGGCTCTTTATGATTTGTTATCTAAAGTGTACCTGAAGAAGGACGCAGAAGTTTACAAGGAGCCAAAACGTTATATTTAATACAAATAAACCCAAGTGAGAAAATATAATTTATTTATTAATGATAACAACTGTAAAAGCTCAACTCCAAAATAAAATTGTAATTCGAAACTCGGAGTCTCCCCCCCCACCCCCCCGCCCTCATACTTGCCTCGGATCTCGCAAATTCTAACGACGCCACTGGTAAATCAATTCACTGAAATTTATTTCATAAGGAATAGGATTATAGGCCAGCATTGAGAAAGTTCCCATTTTCAATTAGGTTATCTCTTAGAAAAGGAGTCGGCAACCTGAGGCCCTCTAAAAAATTATAAATAATTTAATAAATTGTCCTGCTTAAGCCTGCACACCAAAATGTTACTAAATTTTCACAAAGCAAAAGGAATTAGGTAGTGTTTTGCTAGACGTGAACATGCTGGGAACCCACAGAAGTGCGGTCCCATTTTTTAGAAATACAGGCACTCCATAACTGGCGCAGTACATAGCTTTTTAATATTGTATTTTGTTCTTTGATACTATTATAAAATTTTAACAAAATGGCTACTATAATAAAATTTTTTGTTTCCTATTTGTTTTCTTTTACCTTTAGTTATATTCATTTTCGTTCTAAAATAAAAATTTATTAAAGCTATTACATAATAGTGGTATGTGCGGCCCGCCTAAAGATTCTTTTGAAAGTGGCCCAAAAAAGGTTACCGACCCCTGCCTTAGAATATTATAAGTTTGATGAACTAATGGGACAGTTTCGAAAATGTAGGATTAGTTACTTAGTAACTATATAAAGCAATATTCAAGAAAATAAATTTGAAATAAATAAAATAAGTCTATATTTCGATGAACCTAAGACCAAAGACAGACTGGGTTTGAGGTGGGTATTTCTATCTAGGAGCATATGTGCATATAAATGGAGATTTCAAGTAGTATAAGGGTCCTAAGCAGAGGTAGAATGAAGAGCTGTTAGAAGTGATGCTGGCCAGAGACACTAATGGAAAAATAGCCCTTATCCGTTTTCTAATTTTTTTTTTCAAATAACAGATTAAGTAAAATAAATTAATTATAAATATAAATTAATGGGAGAAGTCGATATAAGTTTAGCATCAAGGGTCCCAAAATGTTTAAATCCTCCTCAGAACCTATGAATGGAATCGAAATTGTTTTCTTTTATTAATATATATAATAATATTCTTTATTTAGAATATTAACTTTTTTCACAATAATTGTCGTTTCTACAAAAATATCCTTAAAAATATAATAATTTATAATATTATTATGTATAAATGATTTATTAAAGTTGTAAAAAGATTATTTCAGTGATCACATATGAGATCACCTATTTTCTCAAAATTTTTATTATGTACAAAAATTTTTGTGTTTAATCGTTTTAATTAGGCCTAACTAACTAATATTTTGTTAAAAAATATTTATATTTATAATTTTGTGTATATTTAATAAATTATTTAAATGTATAACCCTAAAACCGCAGGGGGATGTAAGTGAAAAAGGAATAAATAAATAAATAAATAAAATAATAAATTAATTGACATGTAGTGACATAATTAATAATTTTCCTAGCAATTCTTCTAATTCCCAGTATTAATTTCAATTTCTATTGGCTGAAACTCCAACAAAATGTAATAACTAGGCAGCACATACATAAATAGATGTATGATTAATTTTCATAATGAATATGCCAAAACATGAAAAATTTAATTTAAACTATAATATGAAAATCCACAACTGGTACTTTTCAAATGATTATAAATATTTTGAAAGAAGATTTAAAGGATCTGATACAAATTAGAAAACATATTTTCATTTGTAATATTAAGAAATTATATTTTAATTAAAAATAATTATTTTAATAAATCAAATAGTTTTAATAATATTTAATACTTAGATATAAACGGACTTTTTTGGCCACGAGAACAGCTTGAAGGTACTTTTTCTTGAGAACATGACCGACTTCATTGAACGAGGGCATCGTCTTCCAACAAGTCTTAAGTTCACAGGATCCTGATACTCCATGGCAACGACATTGCATCCGCATCAAAGAACTCACCACCTGTAAGTAAGCCAATCAATTAATCATTAAATGGCGAGTGCTTTTAGCTTTTCAAAATATAAAGGAAATATTAATAAAAGAACGGAAAAACGTTCTAGATCAAGGCCGCCGTATCTTCCTCAATTACAACAAAGGAAAGCACAATGAATGAAGATAATATTCACAATTCCCGAAAAAATGTCATCAAATACGAGGGTTGCCTTTTATATTTCGAGATTGCGCTAAACTAGTGCTACTGATGCTCCTATCGTAAAGTTTGACATTTTTGATTGTATACGTTCTCAGAACGTATTGACATACGAGCTCTATTTATGTAGTTTACAATAACTTGAAAAAATTCATCTTGGCTAAAAATGGAATTAAAACGTGAACATTTTCGGGCGATTAATTTTTACAACGTTTTTAGATGTGGATTAACCCAACAACAGTGCATCAATGAACTTAATTCGACTTTAGGCGATGAAGCACCACCATCAAGGACTGTTTATCGATGGTTTACCGACTTCAATCGTAGCCGTAGTTCGATTAAAGACGAATTTCGTGTCGTCCAAAATCGGTTGTTGTTCCGGAAAACATTGATGCTGTGCGTGAACTGATACTGCAAGATCGTCATGTGAATTATCTTGAGATTGACGTAGCCTTGGGAATTAGTGGGACCAACATACATTCAAAATTGCATGAACATTTGACAGTCAAAAAGATTTGCTTTTGAACTCAAATCCCGAAATATAAAAGACAACCCTCGTACTTATGATAATAAATAAAAATAATCTTTCTGATTAACAAGTCCAGCACAAATAACTTATTTCAGCTCTCCTGTTCATGAAACATGGACAACTTGGTTTAACAAATTATGACTTAATCACAATCATCCATTCCTCCTAGGCACATCCTGAAAATTATCCACATTATATGATCAAATATGATCAAAAAAGTTGCAACTCTGCCTGGAGTTGATACGTGTGATTTAATCATCTATTGTTTAATACAGTTTTATGTATTTTATTCGTTTTAAAAAATGAGAAATTTATAAATACAGGTATTTTCTAATTTATTATTACATGTATTATATGTAATAAAAATTGTCTCTTGAGAACTACTTATAAATCCATTTCGTTATTTTTATCAATGACATTTTAACCTAAAATTCATTTTAACAAAAATTATGAAAACAAGTTTTTTGTCCAATCTCAATGTAAATTTTAATATTGATCGGTAAGTGATTTTGGAGTTACAAAAAATGGTGAGTGATTTTTTGTTATTTGTCATGGATATCATGGATATGACCCTTACTATTCAGTTAATACAAAGAAATTGATGATAAGTTAAGAAAATAATCAAATAATTATCATTATCTTAAAAAAAAACTCTATAATTACTACAAAACAACAGCCAAGAAACTAGGGGTTGAATTCAATAAATTTCACAGTTTATATCACATCAATAAAAATCCCGAAAAGGAAAATTAACTTTTGTTCCTGTGCTGCTGCCCTCCTGAATTTAAAATTAATATTGGTCAAAACATGCAAGAAGCCGAACATGAGACGAAAATACTAACTCGGAGCATATCAAGTAAAATTATTTAAAAGCAAGAATCCGATACCATCTGATCAAGAAATGGCTAATACACAAATAAACTTTTGGAAAGTGAATGACTCGAATGAAACTCAATTGATTAAAATCCTAAAAGAACTCTCGTAGACCGCTTGATGATTAGAGCAAAAATTTAAAAAATGTGAATATAAAACTAACCAAGAATCAGAAGGAAGGTCTTGTAAATGTCCAAGGAGATGTAAAAAAAATATCTGACATTATAAATAAAATTCCTAGGGATATTGAAACATGTCAAAAAAATATCAAATTCGTGAAAGATAAATATGTCGACTTGGAATCACAGCAACAAAAAAACTGATGACAAAATTAAGAGATTAGAATCTAAGAAATTCAATAGTTCCAGTAATTTATGGGAGATCAAAGATGAAGAAAGACAAAACCTTACGCTCTGAACCTGGTAAAAGTAAAGGGCATGCTATTTGTTATTCACTCTTAAGCTAACTAAGGTCACTGAAAATTGTTCTGATAGATTCAACAACGACTAAACCGATTTTTACAAATTCGGAGAAACTGCCTAAAAGAGTCAAAGTTAACAAGAACTCACATGATTATAAAGGGAAGAACTCCGAGAAACCTTCAAAGAAAAAGAATAAAATTATCCCAATCTAACATTCCACGCTCCATTGCTACATCAAACGGGACACAGCAGCAAATATTATTAAAAAATTCATTAGTTACCAATCGTGTGATACTTTATACTATACCTGATACATCTCATTATCATCTTAACTCTATTTTTAGTGAAAGTTCAAAAAATTAACCCGCAATAAATTATTCTCATAGATTCATTAATTATAATATTTTGGATTCACTAGTACACATAACTGGATATTCAATATACTATAAAGACCGAGAAGACAAACGAGGAATGTCCTGGGAAGAGTACAAAAATGTATACAATGTAAAAAAATCGTAAGTGGCCTTCCCTCAACTTTCTCGTATACATATATAGGTGAATTACCATGATTTTTAGAAAAACATTTCAGGTAAATTGCCATTTCTGGTTTCCAGAAATAGGCCAAAAGTTGTTAGTGATTTATAATTTTGCTGTGATGGACGTATGCAAAATTTGGTTGATCAACATTAAAGCGTGGTCGAGTTATCGTGTTAAACATCATTAGCTTTTAGTGAATTTTTACAATTAATTAAATATAAAGAACGAGTAAAACATGTTAAAATTATATAAATATAATGAATATAATCAATAGCTTTCCAAATACGAATTTTTTTAATGAATTGTCATTAACAATCGTTTTTACTTAAATAACAATATCCCAATTTTCCATGAACTTTTTTATATATTTATTATTATTATAACTAATTTTCAATAAAATGTTAGTTAAGAGACTTTTGTAACCTGCTTTAAGTCACGTCCTATTTATTAATATTTCAAAGCACCTAAAAACCTTTTTATGATGCCATTAGTTAGATAGCTTTGAAAAGATAAATTTAGTTTATAGATTTCCTAGTCGAAATACATCGCACTTAATTGAATCGGTTATTGTTATGAAACATAATAACAAATTTTATTAGGAATTTTATTATGCAAGACAATACAAACATAAAGATGTAAGATGCTATATTATTTATATTACTTATAAAAGAAATATAATTTAGGAAGCATTTTATTGTCACTTTATTAATACTTTAAGAATGTAAAAGCATATATCTTATTTTTTGTTTTAAAGATAAAATTACTAATTACTATTTATTACTTTAACGAATAAAAAGGGGGAGGGGTAAAAATTAACATTTAAAAAAAGAATAAAGTCGAAGAGATTAAATAAAATTTCAGAGTTTCTCTGTTTTTTTCAATATTTTATACCCAATTTTTAAGTATAGTTCCTCATCCACTTAACTAATTGTTATGGAATTTGGTCAGAGCTGGAGAGAAAAAAATCACCACTGAATTTCAAAAGATTTGATCCAAAGGCTGCTGAGAAAATTCAAAATCTTTGTATACTAACATTTGGGTTCTCGTGATTCAGAGAAAAAAATATCAACATGAAATTGTAACGTTTTATGTCTAAAAAAAAAAAAAACTGGTGTGACTAAACGTACACAACTTTCTCTTAGCTTAAGCAAGAGAAAGTTGTGTGATGTGTGTTTAGACACACCAGATTTTTTGCGTCGGGCTCGTTGGCCCATGATGGGCCAGTACAAACCATCGCCATCCTTTAGAGGAGATGCTGACAACTCCTCCAGGGAACTCTCCAACAGCGCAAGCGAGGTGTGCCCATAGGATGCACGCATTCGAGAGAAATTAAATTGAAGGTCTCACACTATTTTGAGGTGGAAAATGATTAATATATCTAGAAGATTATCTAATTTATTAAATGTATTGTCAATTTAATTAATATTGTTAGAGTTATTTAAGAGAAATTTCATACATCATTTAATAAATAATTAATATATGAATTTTAATCAAAATCGTTTGAGGAAATTTTGAGAAAATTGAAAAAAAAAAAAAAAAAAAAATTAAAAAGTACATCAGTAGAGTACTAGTACCTTTCTATTTTCCAACAAAAATATTTTTATTTGGTATATTAACATTATAAACTTTGAAAAAGTGACAAAATACTTTACTTCTTCTCAAGAAAAATCAATATCAAGAAGAAAACCAGACTTAATTTTTAAATCATTTAATTACAAACAATTGTATCTATTTGTAAAATATTAAGTGATATCTAAGGAAGGTGTCCCAGGGAGGTAGTGGCTAAGACGGATAAGCTGCGGATTACGAATCTAGAGAATGAAAATAGCTCGGGTTCGAGTCCGGCTTGCCGAAATTATTTCCAACTCTGCCAGAAGTCTCCTCCTGGGGTAGGAAAGTGGGAGATAATCTCACCCCCAAAAGCCCAAATGGTATCACAATGAGCCATTACTGGCCTAAATGAGTCCCCCAATAGAGGGGGGCCAACCACCTCAACCTAACCTAAGCTAAGGAAGGTGTCCTTAGGTACAACACCCTTCTCTGAGGTACATCGAGTCGTTATTTTGAATTCTAAGGTTTGTAATAAAAATGTGTGATGTAGTTTCTTTGAATTAAAAATAGGATTCTATAGACTAGATAAACAACAAATAAAATTGACTACAGCTTCTATCCACAAATCGCAGCATAGAAAAGAGAAATATCGAAGATTCAAAAAAATTTTTTTCTTTGACCGTGAAAAAAAAATGAAATTGAAATTGTGACTTACCAAAGACGTTAACGCAGCCAAGATTCTGATGCCAAAGGGCAAAACTCCTACGCTTCTTTTAAGGATCTCTTCCGATTTTTCCCTAATAATCACACGATTTTAATGAGCAAGGTTCCTAGGTACAACTGTTTCTAGGTAGGGGTTTTCCCTCTATGTATATTTATACATACGCACATTCTGATTTTTTTGCATTTTTAAGGCACTTTTGACTTAAAACATAAAGATATATTTAAGAAATTAGGGATGTTAAATTTTTCAAGATCATAATACTTTCATCTTACTATTATATAGAGCAGTGCTCCGCAACCTTTTCTCACCTACGACACACCATAATTCTTCCGAGATCTCCGCGGCACACTAAAAGCTAAA
>JAAAKE020015340.1:0-10636 GCA_010014785.2 Anisolabis maritima
TCGAAACCATCAAACAAGTTTTTTTACCTCAGAGGTTATAAATTATTTACACAAATATCGCCCTCTAGGCCACATAACAATGACAGACTGGAAATCTCAGTGAATATTAAATTAAATTTATAATATAAATAATTTTATAAGACAATTTATATTTTAATATTCTCTGGGCTTTCCCGTTTGTTTTTTTTATGTGGCCTAGAGGGCGATTTTTGTGTAAATAATTTATAACCTCTGAGAGACCTGAAGAAGGCACAATTAGGTTCGAAAACGTTGTACTCTTGAGGGTGAAATAAAAATCATTTTTATTATAATTAAAGGCTACTGAATTCTTTAAATCCCCAAACTATAAAATTACATCAACCATAAATTTTTACTTGAATTGCACAGCCGTAAGATTTTCCGGAAAAATTACCTTCTAGAATTGAAATAAAATTTTTTAGAAAAGAATCTCAAAATAGATTTCTTAAAAAAGTTAATGAGAGATGAAATAATGCATAAATCCTAGATATTGCTGGAAATTTATTATTTTTTTTTTCTAAACTTTTAAATAAATCAAATTGTGTATGTAATAATATTAATACTTACTCGTAAACATTTCCAAATAATTTAGAATTTATCCTATCTTCAAAATCAATTTTCTGAAAATAAAAAAAAAAAAAAAATCAATGATTAAATATTTATAAAATAATCGGAACATTTAAAAAATACAAACCTTTTCCCAAATTTTCCACCAATTTCCAAAGAGGGATGAGGCAGGCGGAGGTCCAGGGATGCCTTCATACTGAGTCGCTGGTTTTCTCATTCTGAAAATAAAAAATTAGTTGACAAAAGTTTTAATCTATTTTTTTTTTTTACATATAAGTCTTGAGGACTATTACATAAAACCCGATCAAAATAATCAAATTATAGGATGCATTTTACCTTTGCAGCTCAAAAGCTATCATTTATATCTCATCTCAAATGACCACCACCAAGTGGGAGATGTTAAATCAAGCTCTCAGTAAAGCTACGACACTCGTTGTGGTGTCAATCTATAAATCCTAATTAGTATCTAATCCTCAGTTTTTAGTTATTCTGGTGGCGTTGTTTTGAGATCAAAGTGAAAATAAACAAATTTCAAAACAATGTCGGCTCTTACTCATGGAAATCGGATACAGTTACAAAGAGCGTTTCAACAGCAATCCAATCATACCATAACAAACGTCCTAACTTCACTAAATCACAAGTTAACAGACGCTCTCTTGACGAGTTCACGTTATCTGTACTTAGCAGCGATATAGACTTTTTATTTCAGTATATGAAGACATCTA
This sequence comes from Anisolabis maritima, assembly GCA_010014785.2. Classification (NCBI taxonomy): domain Eukaryota; kingdom Metazoa; phylum Arthropoda; class Insecta; order Dermaptera; family Anisolabididae; genus Anisolabis; species Anisolabis maritima. Next base: position 1,311 of record JAAAKE020015340.1, read on the forward strand.
GATCTAAATGTAATAAATGCTATTTATTCATATTAATGAATTTCTCTTTCAATACATTTAATGTGAATAAGATTAGCAAAATTAATTTAATTTTTAATAATTTCTTCTTTCTCTTATAATCTCAAAGGAAGATATGATAAGATCTCTATAAAAACAAATTTGATGAATCTAATTGCAAAAGTCGTTTGTGAGTGGTGAATGATGAATTATATCTGATTAATCTCCTAATTAATGAGGAACATTTATTTCTCATAGATGACATCATTTAATATGTTTCATAGTAATAAGAAAATAAACCACTCACACTTGACACAACCACACTAATGCAAATTAGCATTAGAATGTATCTCTCTCTCTCTCTCTCTCTCTCTCTCTCATTCATTCAATGCCGCCAGATTATATAAATTTTATTCAGGTGGAATCATCTAAATATTTATACTTGATGTCATTCATTCATTTCTACTAATAATTTTAATTCAGATTAGAGTCAGAAAGATAATAGAGACGAGAGAAAAAAACCACAAAATATTTCTAATAATGTGAAGCAGTTAGAAAAAATGTGGAAAAATAGGATAGGACGGGCAGCCAGAGTAAAGAAAAATTAGAATAATTTTTGGTTTCGAGGAGATCTTTGAGACTTGGATTAGAGTGTAATAATGATAGGAGTTCTTGCACGATGAATGAAATTTTATTTTTATTTTAATTTAATAATAATAGTAATTTTTTTTATTAAGTTCAGATCACACAACAAAAAACTTACTATATTATGAATGCCATCTTACTATTTAATTTCATATATGTTGTATTTAAAAAAAGAGAAAGAAGCAGGCGGCCATATTTTTGTTTCATTGTATAAAAATCAATCATGCATTACTCTCATTATTACAATCTTCTCCAAACGGTGGTAATTCATGACCGAAATGTCAACTGTGGGCTAGTGCAAGTAATTCTGGCACCCCTAGGAAAACTCTCCGAGTGTTCGCATTGAATGTTCGCATGTCTTGAGGTCTTTTGGCCTGGAGATATGTAGGTAACTGAAAATATTCGAAACGTTGCCAAATAATATTTTTTTTTCATCATCAAGGCCGGTTTTACAATTAGGCGAACCTAGACGACCACCCAGGACAATGGGGGGCTTTTCAAAACTGCAATTTTAATATGTTTCTTTAATTAAAAAAAAGACTATAAAAGAAAAATTTTATCTATTAAAGTTTATTTGAAGTTTGTTTATAGGCTCTTTGACTATGTTATATTCGGCTATGCATGAGAGTATGTAAGTTGATAAGAGGCACGTAGTACCCAGCACCTGCCCTGTTTATCATATAAATTTTTTTAATTCAGGACATCGATTAGTGGATCATGAAAACGGCTTTTTAACTACTCCAAAGGGCAGGGCACTAATTTCATTTAAAGTTCTTTAATAATTTTAATTAAATTCTTTATTTGTGAAATTTAAATACAGGCAGAAGTTTTAGCATTTAAAAGTCTAATCTCTCTCTCTCTCTCTCTTTACGAATGACTCATTACTGGAGCTGCGCTGGAGTGACGTCACCTCCACAGCCAGTGTGTCTTTAAATAAACATTCTCAATGGTATTCGTGTCTATATTTATACTCGATTGCCACTCCCAATCCATGGACAATGAGACATTGCTAGGGACTTGTGCAAGGAAGTCATTGATTATCAATTGCCAATTCTCTTCTTCCAGTGTGAGAAACTCTTTTTTTTTTGTTGTTGTTGTAATAATTGCGATAATTTAGCCGAGCTTTGTTTATAAGAAATGTCTTTTTATTATCTTTCTTCAGACTGTTTCCGTTCAAGATTTGGGCACTTCCTGGGATTTTGTAATAAAATAAATATAATTTACATGTCTCATGACCTAAGTTAACAATGAATATAATATATAGATTAGTAGCCAGTTTCTATTGGAGTCTAATAAAGGAAATGGAAGGCAGATTTTAGCAAACGAAAAAAAGCACTGGATGCCAAAAGCAGCACGGAGACGTTTCGAATAAAATGTATTAATCTTCAATCATTTATTGGTTATTTGTAATAGGCCCAAAGTTGTTATGTAGTTAGTTGTATATGATATGCGTAAATATATCTCTTTCTTTTTATTACAATGAGGTGTGGTGGTGACATGTGAGAATATAAACCTTCGGCTATTTTTTTTCGTTTGCTACAATCTCCCTTCCATTTCCTTTAATGAATATAATATGAAATCTGAATCGAAGGGAAAAGTTTAATGATAATCAAAAATTTGCCACCTCAATGTAACATTGCACATCACTAAAATCCCAAAAAATTCAATATTGTGTGTAATTTATTACCTTAAAGGGGTGAAACTTTGCAAATTCGTTCAGGGGAGACAGGGACTACGCCAATAGCTTTCAGTAATGGAGATTGTGTGATATGACTAAAATAGCCAATACTCAAGATTATACTTTTTACGAATTTTCAATGTTTTAGGCGTCAATTGGGATGAGAAAATGAGGTCCATTGCCTCCAAAATTCCCGAATGAAGATAAAGGAGGTGTCACATCCTTATCATCATTTTTAAATAGTATGAGAGGTTCCCCGAACTTAACTCAAAAAAGAGAACAAGTAGCTTTAGATTCAACTAAAAAAGGACAAAATGAAAATTCTGGGCGGAATATCGATATTATGGAAAACGTAGATCGATATAATTTGTTTAAGCAAAAAATTAATAATAAAAAAGATAGAACAAAAAATTTTACTCCTTGCGTCTCCTCCACCCCCATCAAACCAAAATTTGGAGTTGATAGGAGATTAAATGTATAAGATGTTTAATCAATGAAGGTATTTGATTATTGTTTCATTCTCATTTGATATCGAGAGAAAATGGATTCCCATGTCTATAAAAAGAAAAGAACCGCCTGACCGTGACGACGATTGAAATTCAAGATTTTTACCCTTGTTCAAGGTGGAATAGTTCTAAAGTAAACATTTCTCAGCAAGTATAAAAAATATCGAAAAAAAAAGTTGAAATATTTTCAAGAACTGATTGGCAGTTTGTGAGGGAGTTACTGTTTACTTCCCCAGGAGGAGTAGAGTATTTAGGGTAACTGCCGTTACTAAACTCAAAGAAAAAATAGACACAAAATAAAGATAAAAAAAAAATTACAAAAAATCTAAGTTAATGTTGAATTTCTAATACTTCCAAATATAGAAAAGTAACTCTAAGATCATACAAGAAAAAAATTTTATTTTCTCCCCCAAAAAAGAACACTCCTACTGAGTATGCATCACTAAACTTGACTACTTTATTCCTTGGACTTTTCAGAAAAAAATCATTGATTATGCGCATTTAATCACACGCCAAGCCGTTCTTTTAAATGGCCGCCTACTACATCCAGGCATACGTACACTCTCCTGGTGCACCGCTGTCTAAACAGAGTACCAGAGAGAGAAAGAGAGAGAAACGATCAACAAATAATTGGCAGAGTTTAAGTATTTTAAGAATTTTGGGATTTACATAACAAAAGTATAACTAAGTGTAAGAGTAAAATGTCTAGGTATTTTTTTTTTTTTTTACAAAACTATCATCATCAATAACAAAAGGCGTGGACAGAAGAGGTAAAGCTCTGATTTAAGGATTAGATAAAATTTATTTAAATTATATTAGCTAACAATTGATTTAAATAAATATGGACCGAGTCTAAATGGCTTTAAATGTTGAAAAATTTAAAAGAACAAAAGAGGAGGGTCATTAGGGCTAATAAATTCAAATTTTATCAGAAGAAAGGCTCCTCTCCTGTTGGAAAATTATTTCCAGATCCATCCACTGGCTTTCAAAATAAAATAATATAAATCTCAACGTTACATTTTACAAAGTGATAAAGGGAAGGCAGAAAGATTAAGATAAAGGGTGCTCTCTCTCTCTCTCTCTCTCTCTTTCACATTCATTCTTTTACGAACTTCAAGTTTTAATTCCAACAGTTTTTTATTTACCCAACTTTTTCCAATATTTGATGTGAAAACGAAAAAGGCACTAAGGAGTAGGTTTGTTAATCAACAATAAATTGAGTGATAATGTCAAAGTCTAAACAACATTAAGATAAATATGGATTTTCTTTTAAATACAATCAAATAAGAATGTGAGAAAGGCTCTTTATTTCCATTCGATGAAAGAAACTCCTTCTTTTGAGGTTTTAATCTCAAAAAAAAATGAAATATCTCACTTTTATGATGGGACCACACCTCTGCTATTTTATTTAATGAAATAAACGCTTGAGTGCAATGTACCAAAGATGAATTGCATACATAAAAGAATGACGTAATGAATGCCAACAATTTTAGGAAGCCAACCACTAAGATATTATAGACATATGTGGAGTGTTGAATGCATCTTTATGCTTTTTTTTTTTTAAGTTTTTTCGGCATCTGAGGCCATATAGACTTTAAATGATATTGAATATATATTTTTGATACATTTAATCCAGGCATATTTATTTATATCAATTGGTATCCAAATGATTTAAATAAATTTTCATCGGATCCGAACTCACATCCCTTTTAAGATTATCAATATTGATTATGCCAGTACCTTTAACCTTTGGGCACGGAGAGAGGGGAGGGGAGGGGGGTAATTTAATTAAGGTCTGAATTTACAACTTTAGAAATTTCTCTAAACTCTTTGATATGGAATTTATTGAGTTTTCATTTAATCAAAAATCTTTGAATTAGCCATTTAAGAAAAATTTTAATTTTAGAAAATTCTATATATCAAAAATTGCCACGAGATATTTCCCTTATGATTTCAATTTGAAATTTTAAAAATTCCATAGAAAAGATAAATGGTTGTCATAGTATCAAAATGTAAATATTTTTAAAGTGCCCTTCCAGTGATAATAAACTAATTTGGAAAATAATTCAGTTATTAAATCAAGTTGAGAAAAAATAGTTAAAGATTACTCTCCGATGGTCCAATGGCCATGAGAAATACCAAGGGAATCTATTAGCAGATTTTTTAGCAAAGAGAACATCTCTTAATCAACTCTTAAACACATTCACTTCACTTGCAATAATTAAGTCTTCAATTAAACATGAATGGTCTCATTTTTGGAACCAATCTTAAAGTTTCACAGGCTCCTTTCTGCATGAATTTCACGCACCCAAGGGTCAAAGGTACGTCCCGTCTAAAGCGACAAAAATTTATTTAAATTAAATTGGATACTAAATGATTTAAATAGATATCTAAATGGCTTCAGATGCCAAAAAAAAAAAATAGTTTATTTTTATTTATATGTATATTTTCGTTTTTTAAAAAATCTATTTTATTGTTGTTGTATTATAAAACAAGAAAATATGTTAAATTTTTTATATGCGATCGGATAAAGATTTGACATTTTTAAATATTATGTTCGGGCTAAATTTGGAATGATAAAATTGCTAGTACCATCTGATATATTCTCATAAAGACAAAAAATACGTCGATAAATACAAATCTGGTGCCGTAGGTCACATCAAATTTTTGGGGGTTTAATTAATTAATAAAAATCAACTTCTTAGAAAGGTGTTATATAGTTGTGTGTTCAAGAAGAAAAAAGAGAGTGTAGGTAGTTGTTTTTTTTTCCCTACTCCCTTGGAGTAGAGGTAAAAGTCTCAAGTTCCAAGGGTTATTGGTTCGCTTCCTGTCTTAAGCGAAAAAATTCATTTAAATTATATTGGGTATCATGATGATGATTTAAATAATGAAGGAATCTAAATGGCCTCAAATGCCGGAAGTGTTAAAAATAACCTTAACCTTTGTTCTACACAATGTCCAGAGGAGACGATCAGTTTTATGACGGCCACATCATTATTTTAATATTAGTAAAGGGTGATTAGTCAGCAACCAAAATATGGAGGGTTTAGTTGGTTGGTTAGTTGGCTGATACGCAAGAAGAGTTATATTATTTATTGCTTTGCTCTTGGCTCTCAAGGCGTTGAAATGCAATGCAGTCACTTCCAGCGAGCGAGTCATTTCTATTTTTAAAAAAGTTCAAATATTAAATTTATATTGGAGAGTAATAAATGAGTTTTTAAACTAAATTAATATCAGTGGAAAAAATTTGTATTCTAAATATAACATCTGGTGCTTTTTTTATGTGATTGCATTATAAATACCTAATTTATGGTCATATATATATATTCTTAGAGCATTTTGGCCGTCACGTAAATTCACTGAATGCATTTTTTTGTGTTGAATTATTATTTTTAGATTTTAAATATTGTATAAGCATAGTTTTTTTTTTTTGTGTGTGTGTGTGTGTGTGTTTATTTTTCCAGTCAATAAATTAAACAAATTGTTTAAATCGGGTTTTATGATATGAGCCGTAACAGAAGACAAAAGTGAATAAGTCCACGTTCCTTGGAATTTCTTTCAATTTTGAAAAACTTGATGCCACTATCTCTTTGAATAGAGACAAAACTAGTTTCTTGTTCTTTGTCAGTGGTTTATTTCCCGTCCTGTACGAATAAATTTATATTAATATGGGCAGAAACGGGAATCGACAACTAATTATCATAAATGTTTAAAATGACTTTGATGCCGGATGACATAAGGAAACAAGTCGATTATGCCTGGGTAATTGTTTCATAAATAATTTATAATTGTAATTGTTTAAAAAAATTATATTATTTGCTTTTGTTTATTGATTTTCCAACTGAAAATAATTTTATAACAATGTTGCATAAAATTTGGATACAAATGTGGTATCTCATTTTACTCTGGGGAAAGTTTAGTTTTAGGGTATATAAAAAAAAGTATATGTTATGAAAGGAAAAAATTATTACATTTCATATCCATATACATGTTGACCAAAAATCACTCAGTTCTCGGCATTTGATTACTCCCCCTTCCTTCTCCTCTCAATTACATCGAGGGCATTAAGGAAATTAAATAAATTTAATTGCTCAAGTTTTGTATTTTCTCTGACTATCACAATACACAACAATAAAAATAGACAACTCCTGAAATAGTCAGTAGCTCTCCATAACCATGGCATAATTTCCTTGTCCCGTGTTATTGGAGGCATTGTTTTGTATGCAAGGGCAATTTTAATTAATTAAAATTAAGACGATTGCATTCCCACCCGCTCTCCGAAGAGTCTAACCTTGAGTTACAAGAATGCTCGATTCAAAAAGCGATGTTGCCAAGCAAAATTTTTTTAATTGTTTACACGAGATATGTATTAATAGAAAGGGAATTGTAAATATTGTTGAAACAAAATTTTGGTGTAAAAAATGTTTATCTTGTTAAAAAACTTGATTCAAAATATTCATCTGAAAGAAATTTTGATCTTAGGAAATACAATCAATATGAAACGATTTAATTAGAAATCGCTTGGAGGAACGAATGTACGTTCTTCGTCTCTCCAAAGAATTTTATATTATTAGATCCAAAAATCACATGTAGCATTGAGAATTGCCGAAATATTTGACTAGTATAGTAGAACCGGAGTAATAGCTGGTTTTATTTCTCCAAGTCCTTATATATATCATTTTAATTCATCACTAGCATTAGCTCATCTTTATTTATTTTTTTTTTATTAATAAAAAAGTGGAAGATTATCCGGATTAATTGGGTTGTCCGGATAATCAAATATAAATTTAAAAAAAGTAAAACCCAAGAAAAATAAAAAAAATTTTTTTAAATGGTACAAAACATACTAACCCCTTCAAATGTAATTGGATACCTGTATCTTTTGTTTCATCTTGATTTGTAATTGGAAAGACTCACATTAAATGAGAAAGTACTAAAATTAATAATAGGTAAAAACATTATGAAATTCGATGATAATAATTTCCTAAAGGTCTCCTTTGTCCTCCGGATTAGATTTATAAATATAGGCTCTTCGCGTCCGGATAATCGAGCTTCAACTGTAATTTATAATATTCTTAAGAGTGAATGAAAAGAATGGAATATAGTCCGGCAAATGAGCATTTAAGATTTAAAAAAATATATTTGGAGATAATAAATAAATAAATTGTAGAAAATTTCAGAGCTAATTAATTGAAACAAATGGAATTTCATGCAATTGGCCCTGAAATTATCTCCAAGAACATTTTTTATTGCAATTAAAAAAAAAAAATTTTGAAAAATTAAGAGACAAAAATAAACAACAATGAACGAGTCTTTTGATGAGAACGAGACCTGTCAAATTCGTTCATAAAAATGAAAAAAATTTCGATTGAAAACCCTTTTTCAACCTATTAATGGTTTGCATAGTATTTCCATTTGCAAATAAAACGCTTGATTAACCGGAATCTAAAGAGCTACTATACCGACACACAAACACTCAACTCATCGGCTTTTTTAATCCACCAACAACAATCAGAATAAAGAAAAGGAATTAGAAAGAGAGGGAGGGGTTAGAAATAATAACCATTCATCTTCATTCATACTAGAGGAATAAAATTGTTGATAATTTTACCTGTAAAGGAGAGCAGCAAGCAACGGCAATAGAACAAGAAGGATGGAAAGAGTCAAGCCGCATAATTCGCTGGACGTCATGTTTGTTAAGAAGAAGATGGTGAGCGACTGACTGACTGCTCCGGACTGCAAAAGGACATGGCTGGAATTGAGGAGAGTCTTCCCTCTCTTGCTGTTGATGATGTCATGCATCCGACCGCGAAACGCGTGGGCGTATTCTTTTTTTCTCTCTCTCTCTCTCTCACACATACACTAGATAAAAACAGAGAAAGTCTGATGAGACCTGCATTTTCTATTTTATTTTTTTTTTTTTCAAAGAAACAATTTTTCTATTTTTAAAAAATACAAAGCAAAAATAAGTCTTTTGAATTACGATACTTAAAGGAACATTTTTTTAGCCCACAAAATAAAACAAATAAAATATAAATTTATATAAAAAGAAAATGAATTTTCTAGATGATCGGATTTTAGTTTCAAGTCCCGGTGACCGAGCAATTTCTCCCAGGCTAGATCTTTCAAAACATTCAAATATCCCTGTTTATCATTTCTTATCAATATATTGCACTGTTTGGAGTTGTCAAATAGAGAGTGTTTGGAAGTTTTAAACATACGACAAACCGACACAGTCAGTCCTGTTGTTACTATATAATTTTTATAAATGTGATTTTTAAGTCCTGAGATTATGTAAAAATTCGATGTTTGCTTGTTTAAATACTTCTTTTCTCTCTCTCTCTCTCTCTCTCTCTATATATATATATATATGTTCAGGAAGGTTTCCGCGGTTGGCTGTATTTGGAATAATGTTTTCCCGGGTTGGTCCTCCACCTTTACTTCCTAACACAAAACTCTTGAAAATGGCTCCAAAAGGAGAGCCGAAACGTCGAGTTAAT
>JAAAKE020015362.1:0-10635 GCA_010014785.2 Anisolabis maritima
TTTTTTTTTCCCTTTTGTTTCCCTTTTGGGCCCACATTTTAAATGACCGGGGGTTTCCTCCTTTTTTAAAATTTTTTTTAGTTTTAGGGGGGGCAAGACCAGGGGGGGGGGGGGGGGGGATGGGCGGAGGATTGAAAGTCCAATCCCAGCGCTATGGTAACCACTCACGTTGCCAGATTTTCACAAAAGCATTACGGCTGCTCACTCTCGCTGCGCGCAATGTCAATTAGTGATAGACAATATTGGCAACGCTGCAGTCGTCCTCCCTGCCCCTCCGCCAAGAGTTCAGCACTAAAGAAATTTTAAATAACGTATAATGTGACTCAAGCTTTAAAACTCAGTAGTAGTAGAGTAGCGCAGACAAAATAGCTTTTTTTTGTTGTTGCTTGTTGAGTATGCGTTGCTCCATTGGAGTCACGATTTCACACCATGCTCGTGTACTTAAAGTGAATTAGATTAGATTACTATTCTTTATTACTTTTGTTTGTCGAAGGATGTCAATTGGAACAACTCCCCATCAGTCGAGTAAAAGTCCTATCGAATTTCTTCTCCCCTTAAAACATAGTCTCTACCAAATAGGTATCCTTACAAATTTGTTATGAATGTTCATTCGTATACAATCAATATAGTTCAAGATGTAATGATAATATTCCTTTGAATTAAATTATTAACGCTTAAAAAGAAAACTTACATGTGTTGGTTTCAGTTAGGAGAAAGAGAATTTATTTTTTCATTAACGAAACAAACTTTGAAAAAAATATGACGGGAAAGAAAGGACATATTTCAATATAAAAATTATCAGATAAGAGTCGAAACAAAGATATATATCTGATAAACAAAAACTTATAAATTTTCTGATGAATAAGATCTTTTGGAATTTTTTGTACAAATAATTTTAAATATAATTTTTTGTCATTTTATTTTTAATGATAATATAATGATCACATTATATTTTATTAAAATTAGTCCTAAGAGTTACTCCTCTCATCTTTCACCAAATTGCATTTCGTTGAGCGGGAAATTTGTGATCAAAATTAGGATTCATTTCACTTGATGGAGAATAAGCAATCAATTAATTTCCATTAATTAGATTTCACATCGCCAAATGGGATTGGGAGTCTAGCTGTCTGTCAAAGCGCTCACTCAGTAAGTGAGAAGCTCGGGTTCGATTTCTCGCTTGTATTCAAGCTTTACGAAAATGTGAGCTTTTAGATTTTAATTTTTATAAACTTTAAATTTTTTTAAAAATTGATCTCGTTATTTATGGTGTTGATGTGTGGAGTGCAAACATCAAGTGTTAAATAAATTCCACACTATTTGAGGTGGAAAATGTTTAATACGTCATAAAGATTATCTAATTTATTATTTATATATACAGCCAATTTCATCAAAATCGTCAGAAGGGTATGAGAGATATTCATCAAAAACTAAAAAATACATCAGTAGACTTCAAACAATTTTAAAACGGAATAAGTAATTGATATATGAATTTTAATCAAAATCGTTAGAGCGAATTTTGAGAAAATCGGAAAAAACTAAAAAAGTACTAGTACTTTTCGGCCGATTTTATTAAAAAATCTCGAGGTGCATGCGATGAGTTAAAATATAAAATTTCAGCCTCGTACTTTTTTTTTGAGAAATTTTGTTCACATATTTTTTGAGACCACATTTGTGTATTTCCGTAAATTTGTTTGCGATTACAATACTTTTTCACTATATATTTCATATATAGGTAAGAGAAAGGAAAAACTAGTTGTGTGAACTCGTTTATAGATATAAATAAATAATTGTTTTACGAATTTTAATCAAAATTGTTAAAGCGTATTTTGAGAAGAAAAAAAAAAAGTACATTAGTCGATATTATTCAAAAAGTGAAACTGTTGAGGATACCTAGCTTAAATATAAAATTTCGTTCGAGAAACTTGTTCCCACACATATAGACAGACCGTTTTTTTAGACTTTTTTTTAGACTCAGGGACCTCAAAACGCGTATTTCGACATCGATTTTTTTTTTTTTTTGCGATGGCAATATTTTCTCTATTACATATATAGGTAAGAGAAAGTAAAAAAATTTGAAATAAAAAATAATATTATTAAAATGTTTTGTTTTTATACCCCCTTCTCCCACACACCAAAGAAGATTTAAACAAATCAAATTTCTAAGTTTTTAATATATTTACTAACTGTCTTTAATATAATAATTTTTCTCTTTGAATTTATTTATTTTTTTCTTTTATAAGATTTCATTTTTTTTTTAGTTAAAGTATTATTGAATTAACTACAACAATAAATATATATTTGTCATTTAAATGAATTATTAAAAAAAAAATTGAATTTCTAACTCATCTTGACTTCACTTTTATCTCTCTTGTTTGTTTAATCTTTATTGTATCATTTATCAATTGTTGAAGAGGCAACACACAAGGGTCATTATCTTTTTTCCTTATGTCAAGATGCTACAACAGCTACCTTTGAAAGGAGCAAAAGATGGAGGAGCTAAGAAGACAAGTTCAATCTTTAATCTTCATTTCGACCAGTGGGCATCCTCTGTAGAAACAAGCGATCCAATCATTTAATGTAAGGTCCCCCTCATGGAAGAAATTGCCATTTGCTAAGAGCCAATGAGGGCCATTCTAAGCGCCCTCCTCCTCAAATCAAATCGATGGTTTTATGCATTCCTCCAACGAGTCATCCCATTACCGTCTTTTAAATGAAGATAAAATCTTATCAATATTCACATCTTTATTTAGCAATTTATTTTAAAAGAAAATCACCACCATTATATATATAATATTTTATAATTAATTGAAATATAGTTCATTTAGAGGAGATAAATTCTGATTTTTTAAAAGGAAAAAAAATGAAGAAAATCATATATTTTTACTGTTATGTATTAATAATAATAATAATAAAAATTCTAAAAAAAAAAAAAATAATTCAACGTTTGTAAATAAAACAAATGAATTGTAAAATAACGATCCAACAAAAAATTTAAAACCTTTTTTGCATTCATTTGGAAATTTTTATTAGTTGAGACTTCGAATATTATAATAATAAAGTATATAATGATTTAATGAAGCGATTAAATACCGATTCGCCGATGAAAGAGAATGATTGGCTTAGAGCAAGCTTAAAATGGCAGTCTTAGATCGGGTTACTCGTGGCCGATATCACTCAGATGTGAGTGCTGCTTTATTTTAATTAATATTACATTTTAATATAAATTTAAAAACAAAATAACGCGATAAAATAGTTTTATATTATTTTATCTATCATGTAATCCTCTTCGCCCCCTAGACCTTCCTCCCCCAAAGTTTTTTATTCTTTATTTATAGTAAAATGCTAGACACCTAGAGGTTTTGATATTATCACATATATACTCGTATATTTTAATAATTTTGAAAAAAAAAATAACCTTTAAAAAAATTATTATAATATATTTTTTTTTTAATTTCAAGAAAAAACATTATTAAGAAAAAAAATACAATATTTTCTTACTATATATTACATATATAAGTAAGAGGAATTAAAAAACACTGACAGGATTTGAACACGCGACCCTTGATTTTTAAATTTGATCTTTTTTTTTTTTTTTTTTGCTTATTCAGTAAAATAAATTTTTACATTATCTATAAACAAGTATTTTATATTATTATTCTTAATGTCCCTGTGAGGGCTCTCAAAGTGTTTCTCTATCTACATGGTCATTATGGTAATATAATAATAATTATTTAATTTTTACAATTTTTTTATTATACAATTATAGTTTTATTATTTTATTTTTTTTGTACAGGAAAAATGTTGGGGAAAACCTGACTATCTTACTGATGTCTCTACCACGATTGACAATTGGCAACGATATGTAGAGTTTTAGACAAGTGCTCCCTCTGGCGGTGAGCTCTGATTGGCAAATTTGTTCGCGCGCAAAGATTATTTAAAACTCACATATCAAGTTTTTAATTAAAAATAATCAATATTTAAGGAAATTTCTGAAGCATCTCGCCTTTATTGATGGAAAGGATTTTTCAAAATCTTTCCAATGTTATCAAAATTATAAAAATGACTTTTAGAAAAAAAAATTTTGAAAAAATAATGGCGATTTATTTTATAAAATATACTAAAATACCATGAGGTGCATAAATTCGTTTGTTTTTGTTTGCTGGATGGTAGGCAACAGAAATAATTAAATGATTAATTATTACTCGAGAACTCCTCTATAATGGACCACGCCTGCTCATTTTTTAATTTCCCGGGATATTTAACTACATCTGCATGGTTCGCTTTAGAGGAGCTCTGGATCAATTAATTAATCAAAAAATAAATTAGTGAGTGGTTATCTATTTGCCTATTTTCCAGCAGACAAAACCTATATAATTTCTCTACACTAATCTCATAATATATTTTATTTTGCTGCACAATTTCAAGGCAATCTATACCTGAGATGTTAATCGAAGTCCGAAAATCTTATCCCCACTTTAAAATTGTGCAGGATAAAATAAGCTCCTACCAATCACCCTTCTTACCGCCTTTCCTTTACGCTCTCAAAGAGGGGAAAGGCTCCGCCTATGAATCATTACCTCACTCTCTCTCCCTTCCATTCTTGTCTTCCGAGAACGACCGCTATATAATTTATTTTGTCTTCTATTCAAATTTTTACACAAAATATTTTAAATGGAAATTCATTCCCTTTTTCAAATTCTTTCATATTATAAGTGTCGGCATTTAATTCCCTTGATTTTATTAAAAGAACATCCTTTATTTATAAATCTCCTTTTCAAATCACTTGCCACAAAATGATTTCAAAAGGAAATATATTCGTATATAAAACATAAACTCTCTATTGATTTTAATTAAAAGTTTATTATCTGTCTTTTGTTTTGTTTATAAAGAATAGAGAAAGTGGATTTTAAAGTAATTCAATTAGGTTCTTTTAAAAATATTTAAAGAAAATTATCTCAGGTTTTTGAATAATATCAATTTTTAAATAGACAAATTTAAGCGTCACTGGTTCTTTTCTTATTCTTAGCTTTAAAATTTATTTAAATTAAATAGCTTTCGAGACCTATTCATTTAAATCAAATATTAGTATCAATATATATCTCGATGAGAACTTGACAAGTCATATTGTATTTAACATTTTTTTACTTTCTCGTATACGTAGATATTGTAATCGCCCAAAAATTCGATCTCGAGTTGTTCATGAAATTTTGAGCCTGAATCAAGTGTACATATGGCCTCCGGGATCTCCAGCTATAGGTGTGCTTCTTTCGCACAAAATCATCGGTCACTCGACTACACCAGGAAGCCGATGCCGGATGGGCTGGAGATCCCGGAGCCACTTTGTCGAGCAGCAAAAATATCATAAGAAATCTTCAATTATTTAAATTATATTGGCTAACAATTAATTTAAATAAATATAGACCGAATCTAATAACCTCAGATGGTGAAAGACAAAACAAATAGTTTAATTTTTTCTATTATTATTTACATATAAATTATTTTAATATTCCAATAAATAAACTATAGTATAATCCCTGATAAATAAACAAATGATATTTTTTAAGTAATAAATTTATATAAACAATATTTATCCATAGTAAACAAATATTTAAAAAGTTCATAAAAAATAAAATAAATATGAAAATTCGTTATTTTTTTTTTTTTTTTTTTTTTTTTTTATTCGAATTGCAATAAAAAAAATGTATGTTCATGAAATCAAAAGATTTGATATTATATAATATATAAAATAAACAAATATTCATAAATAAATTTTTTTTAATAGGAAAAACCGATTAGCAGAGAGGTTAAGGTAGTTGAAGGCAACTCACGATCTAATCTATCTTATTCTAAAAATCAGGAGGAAAAGAATCTATTTTATACAGAATTTTTTATTATGTTGTAAAAAAATTAAGTATATATTTATTACAATATTTACTCATATGCTTATATAAATTCTCATTTTTAATACGTGTATAGTAATAAGTTAGTAGCATTTAGGTCATCGGTTCCCAACCTTTTTCGTTTTATTCCCCCTTGTGAGTAAACTGTAGAATATAATCCCCCCCTTTCCAAGTAAGAAGAAGGTAGTAGAAAAAAATAGTGGAAATGAATAAATTTTTTTTTACTCTATTTAGTGACAAATTTTAACTGTAAATAAAAATAAAGTTGGTAGGTTAAAGAAGAAAAAAACAATTCAAAATAGATATAAATAAATGAATTCAAAAACATCATCCTCTTATAATTAAAAATAAAATAAAAATATTTATGATTAAGAAAAAAAATTTTCATAATGAAAATTATTTTATTTTATCAAGCATCTCGAAACACTAAAATTCCCCCTTAGGTGGTCTGCCTATGTCCCTACATACATACATACAGAGCCTAAGAATTTTTGGCGCCCTAAGCAATTCCCTTTTCTCTTTAATAAAATATGATTTATAATTCAAGATGCAATGTAAACATAAACAAAATTATACAATTATTTTTAGTTAAATTTTTACTTTGCGAGCTTGAACTTTTATTGTTATAGACAGGTACCTACTCAGACTAAATAAAATGGATTATCTCGTTACAATGACAAAATTAGTACTATACCCGAGGCATTCTGCGAAATCCAAAGAGGTTATTTATATACTAAAACTGGCCAAAAGATGCTCCCATCAATACGTCTACAACCAATCAGAATGATTGGCTTTCTTACTTTCAACACTCAGTGAGGAGAATGACACCATCTTTGCTCTTATCCTTCAAATATAAAATTCTTTTTGATAGGAATTTGAATATGATTGAAATTACAAACTTTAAATTTTAATTAATAATATATTTTATATATCAAATATTGATCTACGAAATAATATATAAACAATTCAAATTCATTAACTAATATCTCCGAAAAATGGGGTATAGCCGGGAATCGAACCCGGTGAGCGCCTTGGCCATTAAACCAACAAACGTTCAGATTAATTTTTCCTTCAAATTACATTAATTTTCATTCGTAATTTGTTTATATATATTTTTTTAACATCTTTTGCGTTTTTGTTTGTTTCCTTTACCGATTATATTGATACTGAAAGGGCGACGATTATCAACCCATCAATTACAATAAGCTAATTTCAACTAGAGGGAAGTTTATGCCGTACCCGGAAGTTTAGCCGAGCTCCCAACCATCAAAATAATAAATGATTCAAATGTACTAATTGTATAATAATTGGGCAAGCCAAAAAAAAATGAAATTATTATTTGTTTTTATGAAGAGTTCGGAGAAAATATAAATAAATGAACATTTGGCTAATACACCTGTTATGGATTAAAAAAAAAAAAAAAAAAAAAAAAACACGTTGATGACATCAAATTGAATTGTTATTTACTTTTTATAACTAAAAATATAAATAAAAATATATTTGTAGCGGCAGGTATCATCTCATTTTTAAAATAGGCGTCACAAAAAATATCAGATTAAAAAAAAAATCTAATATTTTGTAAACAAAATTAAATAAATTTTAATATTTCAAATAGGCTAAATAAAATATTTGGACAAAAAAATAAGTTTTATAAAATTCAATAAATAATAAAATCATTAATTAATTAATTAAAATAAATGCACAAGAATAATTTTTAGAAAAATAGGTCAGCCAGAGTAAAAAGAAGAAATTTTTCCAGTCGACGTTTCACACTCGAGTCGAGACCTTCTTCATTCCTATGCATTGGCTTTTATTAGTTACAATATTAATTATAGTCAAAAAACTAACAACTTACTTGAAAAAAGTCATGAGAATGCCACGTGTTCGTGCAGGTTTAATATTCTATACAATGAAATAGCATTCATATAGAGATTTTTTTTAAACGTCGAGAGGAAAATATTTCTTTCCTATTTTTTTTTATTTTGGCTGCCCATCTGTCATCCTATTTTTCTAATAAATTCATAAGCCATCGTCTGCGATTCGTAAGCATAAATTTTATATGTCCTCTATAAATTAATTATCTAGAATATACAGCAGATATATTTTCATAATAAATTCTTTTATAATTAATTGTACAACATATTTAATTTTACATCAAAAGATTAACTTTTGTAAATATTAATGCCAGGCAATTGACAGCCCTATAGCATCGAAGGCAGAAATATATATATATAAATGTAAAAAAGCCGGTCAAGCAGCGTGCTGTCTCGCTCAGAAAAATTGTACAACAATAAAATTTTCGTGAAGTGAGCAAAAGACAAAAAATCTCGATATGGATTTTTTTTTGCGATCGCACTATATATTTCATATATACTATAGGTAAGAGAAAGTAAAAGTAGTTTAATTAAAACAAACAAAAACTACACATTTAATATAATTTCATGTTGTATTTTTTATTTTTAAAAATAATTAATTTAGATGGAGAAGGGGGAGGGGAAGATTTAATATTTAGATTTATTAAAATATACCACTTTATTATCGAGAGGGTGTTTTTTTTATAGGAACAAAAACACCAAGATCAACAATTTTATATGATGAGCGTCTTGGGAAATTATTCAAAAGATGGCTGCTGATTCTGATTCTCAAAGTTGAACTTTACCTTGAGTTGAGCCTTGAGCTTTGGAAGTATTTTATTATATTTTCGAACTTTTTTTTTTTCCCCCTATCATTTGTTTGAAATTACGACGTCATAATTGGTAATGTCTAAAGTTGAGTTGAAAAAAAGAAAGAAGTGGACACACATAAGAAGAGTGGCTTATCAGGACAATTTTATATAATAAAAGTGAAGATATTTTATTTAACATTCCATCAGGTTTTGTCGTTAAAATTTGTAAGGAAATAAATATTACTATACGGTCATGTTATCCTACTTTTTTAATTGTAATGGTCAAAAGATGAGTGGAGATCTAGAAGAGTTAAGGCCATCATTATTGCACTTACTTCCTCACACTATTATATATAATAGTAAGGGGGAAGTATTATGATTATGGAAAATTTAATATCCTAATTTTTTTGCAGAAATTAAAAGAAAGTTAAAAATTAGACCCTGATTAGATAATAATATGAGTGTGAATAGGATGATGTTAAATGGAAAATAAGTCTAGTACTTCTCGCTTTTATTACAGAATTTTTCTTCTTTTTTTACAAAAATTCATATTCCGCAGTAGATGTAAAGTAAGCTATGATTCTGATTTCTTCTTTTTCCTATGACGAATTTTTTTTTTTTCTTAAATTTTTACTCCGTCTAATTTCCTCCTTAATCGTAAACAATAAGCCATGAAGTTATAGTTTATTTATATATAGAGATATTTAAAATTTCCTTAGAAATGAAACAGACCTCCTCTTTAATTTATCATAATAATTGTTTAATTCAAGTATTCTACAAATCCCTTTGGGGCCTTAGACAAGATATCGGACATATGGATCTGTACGGTAATCGACATATCCTCAAATCCGAAAATAAACCCGAGTTCTGATGGTGAGATTAGAGCAATCAATAACGTTCAATTACCTGCCCTAAGGGTAGATATCATGCAATATTAATAATCTCTAAAGGAATATATTACAAGCTTAAGGACTGTTTAGAGAACACTTATTTGTGAAAACTAATTAAAAATAGTTATTTTAAATAATCAATAATTTTTTACTATAATATTTTTAAAATTAATTTTATGGAATTTTAATGAAAATATCAAATTTAAAGGTGAAACATGAAGAAAAAAATATTAAAATGAAATCCTGCTTGTATATAATTCTTTTTTATCCTTAATACTGTTTATTTATTTATTTATTTATTTTTTTTTATTATAACCAAAGAATCTTAATTTTTTTACCATAAACTTTCTTAAAAAAATATTATAAACTACAAGAGAGTACAAGGAGAGAGAAAGGGGCTTTGGATTTTAACCCCAACCCTCTTGGAATAATGGCCGAATTAAGTATTCTAAACATGGCCCGTTGTATAACATAAAAAGAAATACAAGATATATATACTACAATAATAATCATAAGTTGATATTCTGTGTTGAAAATTTCAATATATTAGTTGCATATACATAAAATGCTTAACTATTATATAAAATAATAAGTATAATAATAAAAATAGAAAAATGAGCTATTTTAAGTTTAAATATTAGCGGCTGTAGTTAGCAATGGAGTGATAGGCATATGTGCAGGCAGCCAAATAAAAACCCCTTTAGTCCCTCATGTTTTTGATAATATTTATTGATTCATCTTCAGTCATCCAAATCTTCCCTTAAGAAAAATTAACTAAATTTGGATGAATAAATTTTATCAGAAACGTCTTAGGGTTCAAGAGGAACTAAAGAGGCTTTTATTTGACTGCCTATCACTCCTTTGCCAACTACTTCCATTAATATTTAATCTTTAAATTGCTCTTTATTTTTATATATTTATTAGATTATAACGTCTCAGATTTGAAACGACAAGAAGAGCTTTTACAAATATATATATATATATATATATATGTGGAATAATGTTTTCCCGGGTTGGCCAGCGTTGACGTTTCGGCTCTCCTTTTGGAGCCATTTTCAAGAGTTTTGTGTTAGGAAGTGATGGTGGAGGTGGTTTGTTTCGGAGTCGCAATCTTGCTAGTCCCCAAGTTTGGTCGGTGGATGTGGCGGTGGTTTGGGTTTCGCTCTGAGGTCCAGGGCGG
>JAAAKE020015373.1:0-10634 GCA_010014785.2 Anisolabis maritima
ACAAAATACAAAGACCCTACCAAATTAAATCATCAATAAAATAAAAAAAAAAAAAAAAAAAAAAATTAATAATAATCACTTATAAAAATAAATTTACGTATTATACGCGTAAATAAGTTTTCACAATTAATTATTTTCAACATCTGAGGTCAAAAAGACTAAAATATATATTTTACAGACACTATCCAGACATTTACTTATACCAATATGTAATTTATTAATTTTAATCGGATCGACAGAGATCCGAACCGGTAATTTGAAAAAATTCTGTATTTATATGAGAATATAATTTATTTTATTTGTCAAAAAATAATTCTTATAAATGAGTTATTTTTTCGGCTAAAGGCGTTCCGTCCTCCTTATTTAAAATACAATAAATTATAAATTAGAATACTTTTAATTTTTTTCTATTTCTGTAATATGTTCAAACTTTGGCAAGTTAATATTTAAAATACATTTCGAATAAATGTAAAAAAAGTAAGTAAAATTTACTTTACAAAATTTAAAAAACAAGAGATATAAACTAATTTATAGAAGATAAAAATATTTTATTAAAATCTCTATCTATTTTCTCTTTGCGTTTTTTAAATTTAATAAATTTTACAATTTGAGTATTTAGTCGAAATGTATTAATATTTTAAATATTATACCAGCTCTGGATATATGAAGAGGAGGAAGTGGAGCTGGAGGCATCTTTTTGTCATTAGAGCTTTGCTTTTTCAAACCGAGCTATGGGTGATTTTTTTATTTTTAGAAATGGATGCATAA
Source organism: Anisolabis maritima (assembly GCA_010014785.2). Lineage (NCBI taxonomy): Eukaryota > Metazoa > Arthropoda > Insecta > Dermaptera > Anisolabididae > Anisolabis > Anisolabis maritima. The sequence continues at coordinate 769 of JAAAKE020015373.1, forward strand.
AACACAAAAGACCTACGATGACTAGAAGTTACATGCAATCAGGAAGAGTAGGAATAAGAATTTGGGCGTAATAGCTATAGAACAAGGAATAAAAAAATCCCTCTAAGGAAGCCTGCAAAATTATTTTCACTTATTTTGTCTTCTTAGTGTTTGGAGAGAGAGACGTCTCTACGCTTATTCGGCCCTGGTCATTTCCAAAACGTCTCCACCTTAAAGAGGCTGGATCCTCTCTTCTCCTTATCGCTAAATTAAAATCTATTTTCAATACTATTGTTATATTCATTGGTCTAATAAAAAAAAATGAATTCCATTACTATGCGTGATATATTATAAATTCAATTTTTCAATATAAACACAATAGTTGATTACAAACACCAAGAGATAGAGAGGGAGATGTTCACATTCCTTTCCCAGCCTCCTTCTCCTCCTCCTCCTCTTCGAATTCTATTCTACATAAATAAATATAAATAAACATGCAGTGTTTCCTCCTCCTTCTTCATCTCCTCTTCGCGCTGCTTCATCTGTCAATTTGTAATATATTTGCTGAATCATTCGGAGATCTCTTTAGAAAAAAAAAAATAAATATAAAAATGCTTTATATTTTGATTGGCATATTTATATCCACTAAATTTTATCATAAAAAAATTATGTGCAAATTAAAATGAATATTAATTATTATAATAAAAAAATTCTTATGAAAAGAATGAATGAATCAGGTAGTAAAGTATTTAGTGAAAGACCATACTTTAAAATTCTTTAATAATCTATACACCTAGTAAAAACAACTGAAAAACGGTGATGTGAATTCTAGGCTGGAAAGCTCACCAACGGTAGAAAGAAAGCTTCGCCGACAGAGTTTTTCTTAGACCTTGTCCAAATTGAGACGTGAATGAGGCGTGTCTGGCAGAGCCGGCTCTAGGGGCCCCCAACGCTGATGAAATGCTAAATAAAAATTAAACTCTCATATGAGCACAAAATTGTTCACTTAGTACAATGTACACACCAAGAAAATGATAGAATATCTAAATAATATTCAATAATAAACGTTTTTCATTTAAACGAAGTATATAATTACACTGCTGTTTGTGAAGCATTATTGCAAACTCAACATTTTCATCAAATTGATTATCAATATTTATACAATAAAAAAATTATTTTCAATTTGAAAAACGCAGCAATTTAATATTCTGACAGAGGAGACGCTTTCGATCGAGCGCAGTGTGCTAAATGAAGTTGACTTGGCAGATTTGATTGATACATTCGGTAAGACAAAAGTTAAATTTCTGTAATTGATCTTACTGAATGGTGCAATGTTTTAATTATTATATAATTGTGATATGAATCAATAAAAAGAACTAATAATTTTATTTTTTAGTCCTCAGATTTTAGGGCGCAATTTGAAGAGTTGGCTACAGTAGAGTCTTATTCAAAAGTTCAAAGAATTTTCAAATTTTTAGCTGATCACATGGATGGCTGATATTTTTGAATTACAAACTTCTTGCTTAGGTTGTACTCAATGATTTCACGCATGCGCAGATTGACCAGAAAAGAACAGTGTCATTCACTGCTTGAGAGCTATCTCTGTCGGCGTGCTGCTTCCCATAAAGAACATATGCGTAAGCGTTCCAATCAAAGTTCATTTGAGCCAACCCAAGAAAAAATTATTTCCCTAGGACTAGAGAACCTGCCTGAAAAAATTTTCAGCCGGATTTATTCATACTATTGCTATTATCTGTTGTAATTCGCCCTCACCACGAGGCCGAGAGGTTAAAGGTATTGACAATTTTCAATATTGATAACATTAAAAGTCGAGGGGGTTCGGATCCCAGACAATTCGATGAAATTTCTTTCATTTGGATACCAAGTGGTATAAATAAATATGTCTGCATTATAAATATCATAATTAATATATATTGTATATCGTTTAAAGTCTATATGCGAAAAAAACTGCAATTTAATAAATTTTAAAAAGAAAATTTGAAATTAAAAACCAAGTAACAAAGAAAAAATGATGTTTGAATGGTCAAAAAATTTCTATTTTTATTTCAAAAATGCTTACTCTATTTTTTTCTAAATTTATATTAATGCTGATTCTGTAGACTCTCTGGATTTAATCCTCCAGTGCTGCAGGACTCGTTCTCACCCCCTAAAACAATAATTAATATTAAGATCTTAAGGAATTTCTTGGCATTGATGAAAAAGTAGAAAACCCCTCTAAACTTATTTTTCAGTTAGTTTATCATTTATTTATTTTAGAAAACTATCTTGTTTTTCTTTCTCTTCAAAAAATTTCAATTGATTTAAGAAGAATTTAGTTACAAAAGTACAGAGAGAGTGCTTGTTATTTTTTGTAATGGGGTGTCTCTCTTTTGCTATCTTTTTCTTCTTGTATTGGATTCGACAGAGGGTGGGAGGAATGATGAGACTTTTTCTCGTCTTAAGATAAAAGCCCTTAATGGATACAAGGTATCTTTTTCTATCCCCTCCTCTTTTTTTTTTCTCTTATCTTTTTTATTTCGTCTAAACGAGAGAGAAAAATATTTTCCTTTTCACACCTTTTTTTTTTTTTTTTTTCTGTAAATAAATATAAGTAAACTCAATCTCAATGGTAATTTAAGATTAAGGAAATTCTTTTATTATAGAGTCGAAATAAATGAATATTTTTTTAACTATAAAAAAACGTTGTTTCCTAGTCTTTCTGGAGCCAGGTCCAGGTCTCATATTTGTACTAGTCGAGAAACTTCTTTATATTTGCATAAAAAGGTATTTTTAAAAGGATAAAGAAAACACATTAAAAAGAGATTTGTTGATTTGAAAATTTAACATGGATAAGGTTGTCACTATATTAGAACTTTTTACATTTCTATGCGACTATCAGAGTTAGAAAGTACAGTATAGAGAAAAAAGGAACGTAGTAGAAGAAGAAGAAAGAGAGAAGCAATTGACATTATGATGTTTTTCTCTAACGTTGCCAGGAGAATAATTTTTTTTAAATTACTATTAATACTAATAATAATATATTCATATACAGATTCCATTTAATTATATTTTTGCAATATAATGTTTGACTACCGTCTGTTTTTCTTAACATTTAATTGAATTGCATTTTTCAGCATTATATTTTTTTATGCCTAAACATTCGAGCAATCTGTTATTCCCAGATGAAGTACTAGACTTTTAGACTTTGTTGTAAGTGCTCTGGATGCATAAGAATCTTTTAGTTCTTTGCTTCCCCCTGAGTCTAAAAAATGGATCTCGCTGTTTATTGAATCTATGTACACCACGTCGCATGTGCCTCGAAGGTTTTCAATAAAATTGGCCAACGGATAATCGTACTTTACTTATGTTCTTTATTAATTTTTTGATTTTCTCAAAATTCGCTTTAACTTGATTTTGATTAAAATTCATAAACAATTATTTATTAGATGATCTTTGATATGTATTAAAAAGTCATTTTATTTAGATAAAACTTTTCCAATTTTCTACCAAAACATATATATTCGATTAGTGTTTAGTTAAATTAACAGCGTTTTTGTTTTGAAAGATGAAATTATCTAGAAACATTAAATTTCTAAATATACTATTAATAATAAATACTGCCTTTCAAAACTAGTTATTTACTCTAACCACCGAACACAAAAACCTCCGATTTAAATGATTTTCTCCATTTTTGGATAAATAAAAAAAATCAAGTATAATCAAGTAGTATAAAAATTGCACCTTTTTTTATTTATCCAAATATAAAGAAGAGGCATTAATTAGACGTTGGATCAAGATTGCATCTCTTCAAATAGAAGACCTCCGGGTTGCGAGTAGTGCAATCAGGACCTATTCACCTTCTGATACATTGAAAATTAAAGGCTAAATAATTAAAGAACAGTTAAAAGTTAACAAGCTAAAAGCTCTCCTTCAGGGTTATCGGCTCTTAAGCATCTTGATTGTGGGCAAATAAAGATCTTAATCTCCTATTTCCCATTTTATGTATTTTTACTTCCCCCACTCCTTCTTCTATCTAGGGATATTTTAATATTATGAAATTTTGAGCTTCTCATAAAAACCCTTATCAATTTTGTATTATTTATTTATTTTTTATTATTTTATTTTCAAAGTTTTATCGTGAAAACTTTTTGATTATTTAAGAATATATATATATATATGCGTATATATTTTTTTTCTTCATCAAAGCAGTTGAGGCGAAATTTGAAAATTTATATTTAAAAATTTCAAGTTTTTTCTTCTTTGCCATTTAATTATTCATTAAATTTATTTTTTTTATTATTTTTATTATTTTATATATAATAGAGTATCTATTTAAGAAATTTTTAAATCTTTTTCTAATGGAATTATTTTGTGTATATTATTATAAATAAATGAAATTTTATTTTTTGTTTTACACCAGGATATAAAATTATAGTATTTTGATTTTTTTTTTAATTCCACCACTTATATTTGCTTTTTCAGGATTAAAAAAAAATTTTTTATAAATTTTTCAAATCTAAAAATTATAAAATGAATTGGTAAAAATTAATATTTGTTTTAAGGAGAAAATTCTTATAAATTTACATTGTATCATCAAAAATTCAATTGACTTTATTTAATTAATTTTTATCAATTCATTTTATAATTTTTATATTTGAAAAATTAAAAAATTTTTTCTTTAAATCTTGAAGTATTAAATTAAAGCCGAAATTGATCGATTTTTTATAAATCAAATTATTTTAATTATTAATATTAATATGCTGGTATAAACTCACGAGGCGAAGCGAATCCCTGAGCCTTGAATCCTCTAGCCCTGCTCTAAGGGTCAATGGCTTAATTGGGAATCTATTATTGATAATTTATCAAGCACCAAGGTCCCCGTTTATATACCTGAGGCGTTTTGTAGCCAAATAAACACCGCAAATCCAATTGACACCCCTACTTTCATCTTAGTTAATAATCTAATTAGCCAGTTTACGCCAACCTAATTCTAGCTAATGAGAATGTTCTAAATTAGGATGAACCTTTTAAATAATAAGTAGATTTTCAATTTATAAACATCCGTTCCAGTGTTTTGCGCGGTGTAGCAACTCCCTCTACTCGTAAAGTTGCCTAATCTAATTGATTTGGGCTTGAAGAATTATTTTCTTCTGAGAAATTTATTTAAAGAATTTTTAGAAACTGTATTTTTATATGTAAAATAAAATATGTATTTTTATATGACCCGGGAAAGTTCAAGCCAGACTCTTTGTAGCGCTTTTAATTGATTTAGTTAAAATAACTTTTCACCTCCTTTTGCGGACTTCCCATTTTGATTTATTTTGAAAATTCTCTTCCTGTCCACCCGGCGTACTCTCACGATTGGCGGGCCCTGCATTGATTTATTCTCTTCTTAAATAAAAGTTTTTTTAGGGCAATCTGATATTTTTTATAGAGCTGTCATAAATGGGTGACTGGCCCAGCTGCGCATATGTGGTCATATATACACGGTGTTATCTACAAACTTTGAAGAATGTTTTTTCCAACATGGGGATGATGCCGGTGATGATAATGATGATGATCATATCAGATATTATCTGCATCCATTCGGGTGTTAAAACGATATCGAAAACGATAAGAACCGAATTGTTCATATAAAGTTGCAAAGTGTTGGGACATTAGATAATTTATAGGCATCCTAGATAAAAGAGCTTTTTTCTTTTGGAAAAATACACAGTAATTTATTACAAAAAGACAACAATGCAATTATATGAGACGATATTACCTTTTTTTACTATCAAGCGTAATTTTCATCGGAATTGAGTTTTACTTGTATGGACTTGCTTAAAAATGTATTTGACGTAAAAGCTATATATTCGGCCCGATATTTTGTCCTTCATTTGGACTGCCCTATCTACCTGGCCTTCCACACAAATTTTTTGCTTATATTTTAAAGGAAGGTCTCCTTTTAAATCCTGCAAATGCGCCGGTGCTAAGAGCCTTCAAAATAGGATATCCTAGCATAGATTAGGATCGATTAAAGGGACCAGGTGGAATTAGTTATAGGTGTAGTTAGTAGATAGAAATGAATATAGAAGGAGGAGTTAGAGATAGGAAATCAACTAACTTCATGGGTTGCTGTTAGATGGCTACTGCCAGAGGTCGGCTGGGTCTGAGGTGTGTGTCTCCGTGCACGAAAGCATCTTGTGTAAATAAATGAGAGCTTATACGGTCTAAAAATGATCAAAACTTGATATAAGTTTATTTCAACATAATTATTTAATTTCCAAATAAAGTAGAAACGCGAATAATTGGGACAGTGTTGCTCGGGTAAACAAATATATCATATTTAAGAGAAATGGGAAATCCAAGAAAAAGAATAAAAAATTAACTAATTTAAAAGGGACACGACACAAAAAAATCTGGTTTGTTAGCACATAATACAATTTTTCTTAGCTTAGGCGATGTGAGGCTGTCACGCCAGATTTTTGCACAGACCCTCTAGGTAGTCAGATCACAATTTTAATTTACCTTTCATTGTGAGAGATTTTTGTGTGTATTAATTAATCAATTATTAATATTATTTATTTATTTATTTTATTATTTTATAGTCTTTTTTGGCATCTGAGGCCATTTAGACTCCGTCCTTATTTATTTATACCAACTGGTAGTCAATATGATATAAATAAATTTTTGTCGCTTAGGACGGAGAACGAACCACTGACCTTTGGTAAGTGAAGCAAGACCTTTACCTCTTTTCCTTTACCAAGAGACAATCAATATTATAAAAATAATTAAATTGAATTAATTAAATTGGCAATTAAATCTTGTTTATTAATAACATAGGAATTAAAAATATTTAAATTTTGTTAGCATGGCAACGAGTGTCTTAGGAAGGCTCTGTGGAGTAGTCGGTAGGGTGTCGCCGTTCTGCACAGGAGATCGGTGTTTGCATTCCGGGCAGGGGGGATTTTTTCATTAAATAAAAATATTTAATGTAAACAAATCCTCAAGTATGCCTGGATTGGATCATTGGATCCCATCGCAATAGAGCATTCAGGCAACTCTACGAAGAGAGGGAGTTGCTATGACACCCCGTCCTATGGAAGGGACGTAAAGAGGATTCCCTCTCAATGATGCACTCTTGGCAAGTAGAGGGCTACACGCCGGTGCTGAGAAAATCCCTCTTCAATCTAGGACATCCTCCCTAGCATAGAAGAGGTTGGAATAAAGAGAGTGGGTGGATTTAGATATAAGAGTAGTTAGCTAGTTAGAAATGAATATAGGATGAGGAGTTAGAGTTAGGAAATAAAGTAACTTCACGGGGTGCCGATAGGTGGCTACGGCCAGAGGTTAGCTGGGTTTGAGGTGTGTGTCTTCGTACACAAAAAGCACCTCGGGTAAATCAACGGTAGGTGGGTCTATACGGTCCAAATGAAATTTAAAAAAAACGAGTGTCTTATCTTTTCTCTGGGATTCTTAAAATCATAAATTGAAAGCCCCTCACTATTTTGAGGTGATTAATACATCTTTAAGATTGTATATTATGTGTATAGCCAATTTAATTAAAATCATTAGAATGGTTTAAAAGAAATCACAAATAAACATGAAATAAAATATATATTAGGGGGCGGGGGAGCAGAGCCTTTTAAGTTAAATGTTTTATCAATTTAATTTATCAATGACAGTTCTTAACTAGAGTATTTACTCACTAGAATATATTATAATTACTTTAACATTTAAACGTTTAAAATTCCTTATCAAGATTGACTACAAATTGCTACCATAGATTTTTTTAACAGGCGCCATCTTTACCTCATCAAATGATAAGAACGAATTAATCACTTTTCGCGTTTTTTTTCTTTTTAATTTTATTCTAGGAACGAAATCAAGCTTAAAATTTTCTCAATGATTTATCCCTGACATTTTGTGAACGAAAATAAAAACCCGAAGCTGTTTGTTTCTTCTTTCGGGCATTATTAGGGATTGTAAAGATATCACCTCAAGCAGAGCCATAAATGTCTTCATCTTTAATTAATCACTCAAATAATTTAGATAAATGATAATTCACTTTTATTTTTTATTAGAAGGCAAAAGTCAAATTATAATAATAAAATTACCATTAGTTAGTTTTCAATTTTATATAATAAAAATTAATTGCAAAACTTTCCTGAGTTCAAAATACTTTCATACAACTTTTTTATGAAAATGTGCTAAACGTGTAGCATTTGGACACCCATTTTAAATTAGATAGACAATGCCACACTTTTGATTTGTTACTTTCCTTCTTTTTTTTTTAAATTTTCTTAAATTTTTCTCTAACTATTTTGATTTTCAATATTAATTATTTTTTAGGTGAACTTTTAAATGTACTAATCCTTACCAGCCTAATCATTGTTTGAAACCCACTTAACTCTTGTAATTTTTGTAAATTCTATTGAAAATGGTTGCCATGTTTAAGAAATATTATATTTATTTATTTGGCGCTATATAAATACGAATTTTATGAAATATCTTTTTTAAGTTGGTGCTCTGTATTCTTGTGTTGCCAATTTTATGATTTTGACAACTACATGAGCCATGGGTCTGGAAAAGCGGGCCTCACTCAGCACGTGTAGGATTAAGAAAAAAATTCAAGACACGTGTTTATGTTCTGGTTTGTTTATTTTGTAATTATTTTATGAACTTTTCTGTTAAGTAGTTTCTGGCTTGTAAGATTCATTTATGCTTATGATGAAATCTTTAGCATTGAAAATAAACTATCTTTTGTATGTATATATTCTTCTATCATCATTGTGTTTTATTTTTTCACTTATGTTTTCAGTCAGCACATGGAAACAGAATATAAATATTTTGAAATCTTATATCTATCTATCTACTATGATTAAATGAACAATTCTTGTATATTAGTATTTATTTAAATATTTTCTGAATAAAGGGCTCAAACGATTTTGATGCAACTTGGTATATTTAGTATCGAGGAATTGATTGGGGTAAGATCCCATCTTTGACAAAATACATTTATTGTTCTCATTTTGGGGAATAACCAAATCTTTAGGTCTTAGATCTAACTGCACAGATCCTACTTTTGAAAGGTTTCTATTAATGACACTTATATAATTAAAAAAAAAAGCGACGCACATTCTCCAAGCATTAGATAGGTAATAGGAGATTTTTATATCTACAAAGAGACTAAGCTATTAGTAATCACTAGTAATTTATGTTTGTTATCTCTGCCACTTTTGGCGTTATTTCTAATAAGAGGAGGGAGGGGGCACGCTTTTATCAGCTTCACTTCACATCAAAAGGGCTTAAACAACTTTGCTTCGATTCCCTCCTAATTCTCTATCTCTCTCTTGCCAAAAGGAAGTTTTGGAATAAAACACCAACACATGCGCACATTTATCTTTCTTTCCTTTTTAATGTTCTATTTGGCTACTCTCCATCTAATTTCAGTTACCTCTCTCTCTCTCTCTCTCCCCCCCTTTTCTCAACTAGGTGATGAATTTAAATATCACAGACTTAAGAAATACTTTCATTTCTTTATTTTATAACAGAACATATAATTAATTTAATAAATAAATAATGTAGGGAGAAGCTCCTCGCCCTGAGCGATAAAATTTATTTTAAATAAATTAGACGATTTATTTCTTTGACGAAAATTTTTTTAAACTTTATTGTAATATCTAAAATATTTCTTTTTGCGATTTAAATGTGGTCAGAAGTTTGATTTGATTGATTTCTAAAATTCTTTACATTATATTTTTTACTTTCTTTTACATGTATACCTAATATTTATATATATTATAGGAAAAGTACTACGATCGTAAAAATTCGATGGATTAGACAATTTCTTTTCATTTCATTTATTTAAAAAAAAAATATTTTTATTATAATTTTAGACGAAC
>JAAAKE020015384.1:0-10634 GCA_010014785.2 Anisolabis maritima
AAAAAAAAGGAAGAGATAATTTTAAATTTATAGACATTTATAGATGAATTGAAACGAACGATGATAAATGATTGCTTGTCTATCGATAACAAAAATTCTCTCTCTCTCTCTCTCTCTATCGTAAGTTAATAGCTTTTTTTAAAGGCTAAGCTGTCTGGAATCAAAAAAAGCTTTAACAGTAAGCAGATATTTTAGATAAATTATATGAAAAAAAAAAAAAAAAAATACATTTAAAAAGAAACAGAAGCACTTAATGGATTAGTAAGATGGGAAATTTATCATCAAGTAGGTATGAATTTAAAAAAATAATTTTTCTCTTGGAAGTTAATTTAAATTAAACTTTCTTTTTCTTCTTTTGCGCTTATTCATAAAAAAAAAAAGACATTTGGTCAATTTGTCAGTATTCATTTAAGCGAAATAGTCTCACACTCCTAAGCTTTTCCCTAGAATGGTCCATCTGATGTTTCCCAAACTGTGTTTCGCAGATCTCTAGTGTTCCGAAAGCATTTAGAGTTCCAAGGTAATTGGAAAAATTAGAAAGTATTTCTATATTATTATTATCGTACATAAAATTAGTTTCTGTGTGAAAGAATTCTTAGTAAATATTAAAATATGATTAAATATATTGTATTGAAATTGTATCTGTTATATAAATTATATAATAGACAGCAAACATTTCATTTTAATTTCGATAACTTTTGTTCACAATAGGGCACTTTAGAAAAGCAAAAACTGTAAATTAAGACAGAATTTGTTAATGGGTAAAGAGGGATGTAATTAATGCCCTTTCATCCGTTACCGGTCGGGATTAAGGGCGAAGACAGAAGAAGAAGAATTTGTTTGATCATTTTTTCATCTCTTCTCCTTGTTTAAATTTTTATTTTGTATTGTTATTATTTTACAATTGTTCTCAGGGAGCTCTCCAATACAGTGACACCAGACGAGGTTAAGGGGGGATGTTACTCTTTTTTTTCTTTTGTAAACGTAAACAATAAAGTTTAGCGATATTTGAAAATAGATATTTATTTATTTATTTATTTATAAATAATTGGTAACCAATATAATTTAATCATATTGAGCAAGAAATTTCTTAAGGTATTGCCTCAGATTTCATATCTATTGAGTAGGTGGAGGGGAAGATTATTCTACAAACTCTAACTATCCCACTGCATACGGTATAAATAAATTTCAAAATTATACTTTCAAATTTACTACTCATTTATTCTCAAAAAAATAAATTAAAGCCTAATTCTTATTCAATATTTATCGACATATAGCCACAACTTAACATTTTATCTTAAATCTGTTTACTAATTCATATTTAAATTTGATTAGTTCTTACTAACGGAAGGAAATTGATTAAGAAAATTACTCATCTCTATTGTTTACCCTAATAAAAAAGAAAAAAGAAAAAATTGATTAAAAATATATAAATTATGTTTATACAAGTATACATGTATTTACCTGCCGGAAATTATTGTTTGCTTCCGTGAATATAAACAGAATCCATTAATAGTTGGTTAATAATATCAAAATGAAGAAGAAAGAGAGAGTGATATCGAATAAAATGTTGACAAGAATTAAACTTATTTATCATTTGCATATCAAAAAATGGCCATTGAAACCAAAATGAGAGAGAATATTATATGCAATTTATAATCACTATTGGAAATAAATAATCTTTAATATTATATAAAAGAGAAAATTCAAATTTAAAGGGTTCATGACTGGTAATTACATGGATGGCGACCTCGAGTTACCCAGCTAAAAATTTTTCCTTTTATCTTTAATTGGCAACAGATTTGGTGCAAAGACTTTATCACTCGAATCTGCTGTCCTACAGAGGGAGGCCTGCCTCATTACTTATCCCTTTAGCGACCCCATGTTTTAAGACAAAATATTTTGTTTGATGCAGAGTGAATTAATTTAAAAAAATATTTTCTTCAAAATTTCTTAGAGAATTTTATTTCTCAAACATCACTCAAAATCATTATTCGTTCAAGTACTCACACTTATGCCCAAAAATTATTATTTTAAAAATGTTCCATTTCCAAATAACTTCGTCTAACGTCACAACCGACTATCGACGGAGACACACGAATGGAATGGACGAATGGACATCATTAGACGCGTTTTATTTAAAAATAATTTTTATTTTTAATTTACTCCAGAATATATTTAAAAAAAAGACCCGTTGGCAAGTAATTTTTTTTTAAATATTAACCATCAGAAAATGGCACTTTAAAAATGAGCAATCTTATGTCATAAAGTATTAATTAATTTAAAAAATAATTGAAAGGATTTAGTGCCCTTTATTCACTCTAACACACATAAACAATTTCATATATAATAAAATATCCCTCAAAATTAATTTATAATATCTACTTATTTAAATCTCCTAATTATTCTCATGTTATAGTAGATTTTGTAGCTCCCACTCCTAATCCATCATCATTCATTATATAAATGTTTTTTGAAGATCACTTTCAGATAAAACATAAATGTGCAAATTTAGAAGATACCTGATTCTGATGAGAACTTATCCTAAGGGGTAATTCTATGTAAGGAGATATAGCATGATTAGCATATCATACGAAACGAAACGTGCTAGGAGGCTAACTCAGGCTCAGGCTTTTTTCGGGAAGGTCACACACGAGTGCCGGTACGCCTCTCGGACCCTTAATGAACATGGCGACCTTGGATCAGGATCAGGATCAGCTATAGCCACTCAGCAGCAAAATAGAAAGAAAGATGCACGTGCCGACAACCCAAGGGACTTTATTATCCAGATATTTAAAAGAGAGATTTTGTTTACCAATCTGAAACTAGAAGAGAAAAAAATTTTTTTTTTTTCATTCATTGCTTCATCTAACCAGAGAAGAAGGTAATAACTTAACTAATCTCTTTCTAACTGATAGGTAAGGGAACTTTTAGAATAACTCCTTAAAGTCTCCTCTCCTGGCAGCTCTCGGTTACCTATACCAACTCTATAAGTAGAGAAATCAGCCCTAACCAATTTCCAAAATTTGATTATTTATTTTTGGAAATTATAGTATCAATTAGTAAGGCAGACTAGGAGCTAGAAGAGGGGATAAATAAAAATGAAACTTAATGTAATTCGTTATTGCCTGACGGGTCGCACAAAAACTTATGGTGGTCCGCTTTTTGCCGACTCCTGGTCCAATGAATTAAAATTACATAGTTATATTATGGCGTATATTTTTATTTCTGAGAAAAGTTATTTAACCTTAAAATTAAGGGTTTTTAAAAGCCAATTATCATTTATTTATTTTTTCTATATTACTTTTCGTGGTATTAATGTCATTTTTATTATTTTTTTCATTGAAAAATTTTAAGATTAATATAATTCCAAAAGATAAAAAAAAAAATTTAACCCAACGTTATGCAAATCGCTCTTTAAAGAAAGAAAGGAAAATAAATTTAAAAGTCTTGTGGAAATAAAATATCACTTTTCATTTCAAATTCTAAATATAAACTTTTTATAGGTCTTTTCGATAGGCACGCCGTAAAAAAGTCAAGTTCAAGGTCCTAAGTGATTTTTTATTTCTGAGAAAGAAGAAATTATTTGTTGTTAAAAATTCAGGGTTTGAAAAAACCAATTATCATCTATTTTTATGTAATATATTACATACTTATTTATATATTGTAATTAACTGATCTTGCGTTAATAAAAGTAAACTATAATATCATCTTATTCTTAAGGAGTAGATGATTAAAAGAAGCTGGATAGTAGCATTCCTCAAAGAATTGCTTAAAAATCGTCAGCTCATTCTGTTAAGGGCTTTAGTTTTGTTCCTGGAGTTATATATCATTAGTTATGGGTCTGATTATGAAGTAAGGGTGACACATGTATTAATTTACTTGGTCAGAGAGAATCAAAACAAACCGAAAAATAACCCGAAAGCGGACGAAAATATTTTTCTTTCTTTAAATGGCGAATAGGTTGACACATGCATGAATTTACTGAGAGATCCGAAACGAAAACAGATATTTTAGGTTTCGATCTCCTTGATTAAGTTAATACATGAGTGAATTTACTTAGGAAAGGAGAATCGAAACGAACACAAAATGCCTGTGTTCGGTTCATTTCGAGTATTTTCGGTTCATTTCGGATCCCCTTTTCTAAGTAAATTCATATATGTATCCACCTAATCGTCAATTAAGGAAAAGCTATTTTCGTCTTTTTGCGAGCATTTTCGGTTTGTTTCGATCTCTTGCCTAAGTAAATTCATACTTATCTCAAAATAATTATAATAATAATAAAAAATAATCTTCAATTAAGAAAGTAAAAACAATTTTCTTTCACCACAAATTCACCACTTCATTTAGTTAAAATTTTTGACAAAACCATTTATTTTTTTTTATCTAAAATATGAATAAATTCTTCCACTCTGAGATATTCAATGAAGAAAAAAAAAAAAAAAAACTTTTAGATGAAGTTAATATGTCGGTTTTCTCACCATCTTTTTTCATTAGCTTTTAACGACTTTATCACAGACCCCAACGTGGTTCAAACCCGAACCGAAACGTCAGCGGTGGTTATATTATAAATAATAATAATGAAATACCTCAGGCAGCATTCTTCAATTTTTTCATCCTTTTCAAAAAAAAAAACAAACAAATTTGCTTATATTATAATTTTATATTCCCATTCTTAAATCCAAATTCAATCGTTTAAAAATAATCCTAAATTATTAATATTTTATTTTCCCACTTATATAACGTCTTTCCTTAATATTTTTACTCCAAATAAAAAAATAATGAATAAAACACTTTTTATAACTCTTTGGTGACGATTCTAATTCACATCACATTTCTACGGGATATAAAATTTTACGCGTATTTCATAGCTAGAAGACACTCATACATATATATTTATAAGTATATATAAATGCTAAAAGGAGATTGATATAAAAGAACATATTAAATTATCTAAGTGGTAAAAAAAATATTTATTTTCAGTGAATATTAAAAACTTCCATCATATAAATTAAATCGTCCCCACCCCGTGGTCGAGTGGTTAAAGGTATTGACAATTATTTAACATTAAAAGGGATGAGGGTTCGGGCCGGTTCAGGCAGTCCAATGAAAATTTATTTAAATAATTTGGATACTAATTGCTGTATATGCCTGGATAATTTGTATAGTAATTATCCAGTGGCCTGGTGCAAAGGAAGCACATTATTGTCCCAGATTGGCTGGAGATCCTAGGTTCGACTCCTGAGGGCGCACAAATTATCTTATTAAAAATAATTGGGTTGGCTTATAGCCGGTTTCGATACATATTTAATGTTTCTCTCATTCATATCAGATAGAGTTCGAAAAATCATCTATATCATTTAAAAAAGTCTCTCTGGCCTAAGATTCCGAAAAGACTTAAAATAAATAAATAATTAAAATCCCTTCGTTCTTATAAATCAATCAATTTAGTAAATTTAGAAAAGAAATTGCAAATTTATATAAAATTCAAAATTTTCCTACAAAATCTTATCTCTTCTCAAAAGTAGAGTAAACTAAATAAAATTTCTTCTTTCTTAGAATTTTACTTAAAAAAATAATCCTAATAAAACTAGATTAAATTAAATTAGATTAGATTGGCTTTTTTTTTGGCTCAAAAATAAATATTTAAACAATTAAATAAAATATAAATAGTTACTGGAGAAATTCCAAATGACAATATTAGTGATATTACGCAGTTTTTTTTTTTTGTTTTGTTATCCATTAATTCAGTAAATAGCTCTAGTTGTTGGTTTAGTCTCGATTTAAACGGTTACAAATTAGCAGGGAGAGAAGTTAAGTTGGCAATTCCCACAACGGCTAGCTAGTCTAGCCTTTTATATTAACAAAACCAATCAAGATAAAATTTCGTTGGTCCAGCCCTTAGCTAGGCGAGAATCGCGTTACTGATATTAAAATCAAAGAAAATATTCTCTTAAGACATTTAAAATAATTTAATATCCAGCATTTTATACTCTGTGGAATAATAGTGGATAATGGGAGATCATTTTTAGATTAAAATTAATAATTAACCTCTATTTAAAATAACTTTAGTACTGGACTCTCGGAGGTCAGGGCAGCGATGCCAGTGTGTTCACTGACGAATAGTGTTTGCCGCGGGAATATTTTTGTGAAAATTGGCAACGTGGTTGATTGCCATGAGGGCTGTCATTCCTTCATCCCCCACTCAACGCCGCGACATGCCTAATACTAAAGTTTGATTAAATTGAGTACCATATCCTAAATGTAAATAAATCAAGAAAATAAACTTTTCGTATATCATATCAATAGTTTAAAAAACAATTTCCTGTCAATTTTTGATAAAACTTTATTTGCATTGTTTTTTTATTATTCCTTTTATTAAAATGATAAGAAATTCCAATAATTAATGTTCATTAAATTATAAAAATAATTTTGATCACTGACACACAGTCATCATCCCTATCCTTCCTCTAAAAGCCCCGATACTTAAGTTATATTAAATAAACTATAAATAGTTTTTGTAATGATTTCTTTCTAAGTGTGTCCATGTTGATGGTAATTAATTTCTTTCGTTCATCATAACTTAAAAAATAATTGTGTAAAATATTTTGTTATATATAATCTATTATCATTAAACTTAATATCTTCATGTCATTTTATATTTTTCTTCTTTTATCAATGAAAAAAAGATTAGATATATTTCTAAACAAACACTTGGATCTGGATTTTCGCATATATTTTATCACTTTAAGAGATTTTTTTTTATTCATGCGTAATTGGAAATTTAAAACGAGAACGAAAAATTAATTTTTTTTTCTTCCTTTGCGTCATTTATTTATTTTTAAGTTCATGCCTTAATTGATCTCACCTACAAAGAGTTGAGTCTATTGCACTTTTGCCTTTATGTTTTCTAAAAATCATCCTCTAAATAAATAATAAATTAAACGTTCGGGTCAAAAATGATCCCAGCTGTCTGATGGCAAACTAGAGTTGAAGAATTTATAAACCGTCAAATGGCGTTAAAATAAGGGATTGCAAAATCTTGGTAGATTGATTGCAGTTGGAGACGATTTAATTCATTGGCAGGTCACCTGATAGTCCACGCCAAGCCGAGGTTGTTTTTTTTTTTTCTAACAATTCTTTTCCCAAGAGAATATGGTTCGGGATTTAGACGATAATAATACTCTTGGCTACGATGAATAACAACTATATAAACATTAAAAAAAAAAGGATGTAAATGATCTCTCTTAGTAGGGAGTATTTTTCGCCGCCTCTGTTCTGAAGTGGGGATAATCATATTATTTTTCGTTATTATATTAAAAAAAAAAATCGTACGCACAAGGCTAGCACGAACATATTAAAAAGATAAATCATTAAATTGCAACCAATTCATTAAAAAAAAAAAAAAATTAAAAAAAATAAACTGAAACGTCAATGGACTAATAAACGAGTTTGAAAAGAAATTTGTGGTTTTCATTTTGATGCCATAAATTTAATAGAGATTCGACTACAGGCAATTTACTCTGCACAAATTATTAATACGTATTTATATAACTTGAATTAAATACAAACAGAAAATTCCCATTAGACGGGGGATGGGGGCGAATAACCAAACCCAAAGGGTTGGGGAAAATTGTTATATCGTCATGAGTAAATAAATACCTTTATTATAAAAAATTATTGTTTGTATTTTGGCACAAATAAGCCTTTAAGAGTAACAACAACAACAAAAATGTTAAATAGCCAAGATAAAATTTCGAGAAGGTAAAACTAAACTCTGGAAAAGTTATTTAAATGAATTTTCCAAAATTTCAAAAGTCTATATAAGAATATAATCTAACCAGATATTTAAAAAAAAAAAATTGTAATTTGAACTGAATTTTTTTTAAAAGCCCTTTGAATAAGCCTAATAATATTCACAAACGGGTTCTAGAGACCCAAATGAATTCATCCATTCATTCAACGTCGAAGAAAAAAAATAAAACATCCCTGAGGGCGGGAAGAGAAAAGGTATAGAGCTGTCTATCAATCTAGCTACTCACATTCTAGCTATAATAAACAATTTTAAAAGGTATTTTTTTTTTAACAAGGGTATCACTATTCTTAACCACGGATTTTAAAATAATATATATATAATAAAAACTTAGGAATGATTCAACGATCCCTGGGAATTTAATTTTTATTTTCAACCGGAGGTGACCCTTCGTCATTTATCTGGTTTTTCTCAAAATTTGGTTAAAACGGTTTTGTCTTAATTTGGTTTATCAATTACCTAATTACAACACAATATATATTTTGATTTTAGTAAATAAAACCCCTGAAGAGTATTGTACTTTACTCTTTTGACTTTGACTTTGAAAAACCAGTACATCTCGGATATATTTTTCCTTTTTTTTTTTAAATTATTAGTTAACCTAACCTCACTTTTAGAAATAAATCTATTAACAGACTATGATTGCAACGTCATCATGACGTAAAACTCAATAGCCATTTAGAAGCCTGTCATGGCAAACATTTTCGAATTACGAATAGAGATTATTCTAAGTTAATGTTTGTTATATACATTTTTTCAAAATTTTTTTTTTTGAAATTGGAAGGATTTTTGAATTGAGCTTGTTTAATGTACATGAAAGATTTATTTCTTACTAATTCAAAAATATTTATTTATGCTCGAATCTCTTCACTTATAAAAATCTCACAAAAGAAAAGGAAAAGTGTGGGTGGGGGAGGGATATAACAATGGCATCGTCCCGTTATCCGTGTTTGAGAATGCAGCAGCAACCGGTGTTCGGATCTGAATGGGAAGACGAATAAGAAGTCCGTGAGATGTGAGAAACCTGTCCTACTGGTACGAGTATGCAATGCACAGGATGGACCGATGACTTTGAAGTCTCTGCTCTGACCTAACCTATGCGGACAGACAAAGGGTTCAGATTGTGAGGCCATCAAAAACGCCAGGCACGTCTTCTCTTCGCTTTGTGCATCAAACCAACAACATGGCGGCCGGAAGCCGACAGCTTTCGCTAATTACTGGTTTTTATAGACGTTTACAAGCTACTTGAACGATTAGACTCAAATATGTAAGCTTTGCTCTACTTTATGCAAATTTGCAGGTTTCGAATTTTTTGTTACTGATTTTTGAAATTCTTAAAGACTCAGTTTAGGCCCGTATTCAGAAATATTACTAAGAAGAAAAATCTTAACGAGAATTTTACAACGCTTTTTTTTTTTTTTTTAATTTTTCTTAAATGTCTAATTCAAAGATATTTGATTAAACTCTCTTTTCTGTAACATTCTGGCTTATTTTTTAATTAAAATAAAAGAATCAACCAGGTCCTGATGAAGGGAGCGATAAGCGACCCGAAAGGTAAACGTTTAGTAGAAAAAAAAAATTTATTTTCCACTTTACCTAGACTAAAATTTATTTTACGAATGTTGTTAAAAATGAGCCTTAAAATAAAAAAAAACTTAATATCTGGATTATATTAATATTAATAATATTTAAATTACCTGGGCAAAATTAAATTCAGGACTGACCTACCCGCGGCCTAACGATATAATAAATATTACGACCTCTTTGCATATTATTTATTATATCATATATTGTATATAAGTTTAC
This sequence comes from Anisolabis maritima, assembly GCA_010014785.2. Classification (NCBI taxonomy): domain Eukaryota; kingdom Metazoa; phylum Arthropoda; class Insecta; order Dermaptera; family Anisolabididae; genus Anisolabis; species Anisolabis maritima. The sequence goes on from JAAAKE020015384.1 coordinate 9,620, forward strand.
TTACATTTTGCCCAATTATTTTATATGGTGTTCCAAGGTAATTTTTTATTCCAAGATTCTTGGGCCTATTTAGTGGACGTGTCAAGAACTTAAGCCATTAGACCCCTTATTTTTCTTATTCAAAGAGTGTTTTCAACTCCTTCCCCTCCCCTTCTTTCAGACTCAAAAATTTTTAAAAATAATAAAAAAATAAAATTGAAAAACAATTTTATTTAAACCAATATAGCTATATAAGCATATGAATCTCAAATTTTTTTAAATTTATAATTAATTAACTAAACTATACATTTTTTAAAATCTTATCTCTTATATTTTTGCAAATATTTATTTATCCTCTCTCTCTCTCTCTCTCTCTCTCTCTCTCTCTTAAATTGCAAAACTTTTTCTAGTGGGAGAATTCTACACCTTTTTTTTTTTTTTGATAAAATTTTTTCGATCGAAATTATATATGACTCTCCCTCTATTTTTTTTTTTTTTTTTTTTTTTTGTAAGTTTAAATTTCAAAAAATAAATTAAATTTTTCTTTTAAGACATTTTTTGTTAAACTGAAATTGATCGTGTTGAACAAAAATGCGCTTAGCTAATCGTCTCTAATATAAAAAGTCAAATTTCGAGATTAATTAAATGAGAGCCTAGGGGAAGTAATTTTCTTTTTTTCAACCATATCATATTTGTCTAATTAATATAAAATTTGATACCATCTTAAAAATGTCGTCGGAATAGATATGGAATATTACCAAGGAATCCGATTACATTGTTCCACCTCTTTCTCTTATTACAGACAGCAGACAGCAAATTTATTGGTATTTCAAACCTTACTTTAAATTTATCTTCGGTTTCCCCGCTTCTCTCCCCCAATTTCTCTATAGTAATGGAAAACAGCATATCATCGAACAACATTTGACCGATATCGGACTCTCACTTTATTACATTTTCTCTTTCTCTCTCTGTCCTTCTTATTCTTTGAGAAAAATTCATTGTAATTTTCCAATATGAAGAGGAAGTATATAATTTC
>JAAAKE020015395.1:0-10633 GCA_010014785.2 Anisolabis maritima
TTTTAAGGGCACCTTTATTAGTGACACCGATAATTTCAAATTTTGAATTTTGCGCTTTCAATTTTTAATAATTTTTTCTTCTTTATTCGCTATTTTTTTTATTAAATAAACATATTTAATGCTTCATATTGTTTAAATTTAATGGAAAATTAAATTCTCTAACTAGAACATTCTTGTTTTGACCATAAAATGACATACAATTTAAAAAAAGTCAATTTTTAACGTTTGTTTGACAGATGAATCTATTCATTTTAGTTAGGGCTGAATTATTAAAAAACTATAAAAGATATAAAAAATAGTGAATAGTGCTTCTTAATCTGCATAAAATTCTGAGTTGAATAGATATATCATTTGTCAAATTACTATTTTTTTAATGAAAGCAAAGCTGTTAATTTTTTTGTTCGTTTTTATTTAATTACTCAAAGAATAATTGAGATAGAAAAAAAAGGTGTATAAATTCATAATCCCAATAAAATTCTGCATCAAATACATATATAATATATCTAATAAGCTCTTGAATTTAGTATCTAATATTTTTATGATTTTTCTCGATAAATCAAAAACTATTCGAGATAACGAAATTTTGCATACGGATTCTAATTTACGTAAAATTTTGTATCAAAATGATATATCATATATCTTTATAGCCTTTTGCGAAATATTTCTTGATGGGATAATATATATATATTTTTTTTAAATCTCAACAATCCTCTCCCCCTAGCTCCGCCCACTTTGCTATTTTTATCTTTCTCGTCGCTTGCCGACAAACGGACTATCTCTCTCTCTGTCTCTCTTTCCCAAGGTCACCTTGTACTCTATTCTTTTCTTCTCTCTGTTTTTTTAAAATCGCTTGAAATCTCTGTCTAAATTTATTTCTTAATAAAATCAATAAAATACTTATCTTTGAATCTAATCTTCTTGATAAATAAAACTTGAAATTAAAGAAAAAAGAACATATCAGAAGAAATTAATTGAAAAAAGGATTTATTTTTGAAGAATCTATAAAAAAAAAAACGGTATGTAAGGCACTTTATGTCGTTTTTATAACTAATCTTTTAATATTTGCTGTTCATATTTTCTTCTCTCATAATAGGTCAATAATAATAAATGTTTCAAAATTTTAATAATCTGTCTATATATATTTTTTAAATTAATTCTCTTTCCTATATATCTACTATTATTTAATGAACAATTCTTGTATGTATGTATGAATGTAGGTTGTAAATTTTTTCTCAAAAACGACTGAAAAACCATTTCCAGAGTTTAAAAACTTATATTATTTTTTCACGATTTATCTAAATAAATTATAACTAAAGGATTCAAGATAAATGATTGATAATAATAATAAAATAACAAATTACTATTTGTTTAATTTGTTTAATAAATATATATATATTTATAATTTAATAATTAAATTTCGTTAGTTTTTTAGTTTATTTATTCGTTTCTTTTTCGTTATTCTTACATCCTTAAATTAATAATACAAATAACGATATTACAAGAAAAAATATGTAAATTAGTATTAATATATAATAATATTAAATTATAATCTAATAGTGAAAATGAAATAAATAAAACAGTCAGACTTAATAACGTCACACATTCATATTTATTTAGTAAGGTCCGTTAAGAAATTCCTTTCTAATTAAATAAATGACATTTTGGTTGGGAATATTTTATGAATGAATTGAAATTTTTTAATTTTTTATCATCCATGGACTTTTGAGTTATGTTTTATTTTATTTGGTAATTCTATTAAAAAACTTTTTAAAAATATTTTTCTTCTTTTTACAAAAATTTCATATTTTTTATGGATTTCTTCAGCTTGTAAGCAGGCGTCAACATCCAAGGCCAATATGGAGAGAGAGAGAGAGATTTGGAAGGGGGAACTTTTCTCCTCTAGTTCCAAACCGCAGTGAGTCCATTAGAAATGTTTAGGAGCTCTCTCTGTGAGATGAATGTGTTGCGGGAGGAGACAAATCTGTACGCTCCCACCAACTTCTAACAAACTTAGCACTCCATCTTGAATCCTTGAGGAAACATCCGATCAGCTCAAATAGGTGAAGAAATTCCTTAAATGAAATGTTTGAGCCGCCTCAGGTAAACACATAATTTTTTTCCCGTGTGGCTAGTTTGTGGATTTTTAAAGCATTTCAAAACTTTTGTTCTGGTGTGTCTGTTATAAAGAAAGTCGTGCTTTTGTTAGATTAAAATGGTTGTTCCTCTTTTTTAATAGCAATTTCTTATGATATATTTATTTAAATTAAAATTCTCTGAACAGTAGATTTCTTTAGTGAATGTGAAACATTTGAAAGTGAAATCTCTTAAAGGTTTGATCAGGCCAATCAAAAATAAACTTTTGGAATGCAATCCCTTTTTTCCAGGAAAAATATGGACATTAATTCTATTTAAATCACTATTAATTAACATAACTAATTTTATTTTTGTTTATTAAATTAATACATTCACAACTTTATAAATCTCAAATTCATGCTAATTATATATTATTCATTTTAAAAATAAATACGAAAATATAAAAATTTTTTCAATCCTTTGTTGCACCAAACAAATCTTACAAATCAAAACAAAAATTCACATTCACACATTCAAAATATTCCTCCTGAATTTTTGTTTTGATTTGGAAGATTTGTTTGGCTTGGATTGAAAATTTTTTTATATTTTCGTATTTATTTTTATCTACCCTGAATTATTCATTTTACATTTCTCCTTATATTTAATTATCTATTTTGTTGTTTTTATTATAAAATAAGAACCATAAAAATTCAACATTTTCTTTTAGTGTTAGAATGTTCCATACATTGAACATTTTTATTTATTCCTTTTCCTTCATATTTCTTTTTATCAAAAAATTTAAAAATTTCAAATTCATTCATAAATATATATTTAAATATAGGTATATATTATAACTGTTAAATAATAATATAATATATAACATTCACTCGGTCCTTTCACACGTTGACGATTGGAGTTGGCGTTTGATCATTTGCAGACGGTGATCCATTCCTCGATGGTACAGTTCTGGCAGATGACGTAACAGCACCAATGGAAACGACAATGGCAGCGCTCAACGCGCCTCTGTCGGATCACATTGTAACCTCTGCCACAACAAAGGGAAGCGCAACCATCGGGGCCGGTGCCTGTGCGGTGGCATTCACGTCCCTACAACAATAATAATTGAAAAAAATGCTATTGACCTGGCTGCTTTTCCGGACTCATCTCCATCAAATTCAAAGGTATATATTTTTATGAAAGAAAAATATTCCCATTCTTTGTTCGAGAGGTCAAGGAGTTAGCGGTGATAAAATTTCAAGATAAAATTTATTTAAATTACAAAATGGGTTCCCATGTGGATGGAGGCATCAGATGGTGAAAAAGAGTTTAAAAATCAGATAACCTCTAATTCATTGTCTAATCCAATGTTTCTGTTTTTTTTTTTTGTCTTTTTTTTACTTAATTATTTTTGCCCATTTTATTTTTGTTAATTTTTAGAAAAAATAATTAGCCTATTTGACCACAATTTCTCTCCTTTAGCTCCATAACATATTTTTATCGATGTAGAAAATAAAAAAAGGATTAATAGTTGCTATTACGAATCACCCTATAGCTCATTAGTTGCATCTATTGTCACTAGATGGCAGCACCAGTCTCTCTTACCTGCGTGCCTGGAAAGTCGACGCTGGCATCTCGTTCACAGAAGGTAGGTGAGCGTTGATAATAGAAAAGCTCGAGATCGAGATCGGCGCCGCGCTTTGCCGATCCCGAAGCGCCGCCACGACGTTTACCACCGGGATTTCGGTTTCGCGTCTTCCGCCGTGGCCGTCGACGTGCTTGCCATTTTTCCCCTGCATTTAAACAATCACAAGGTAAGAATAAATAATTGCAATAGGCGTTAAATTTAAAAAGCATATTTTACATCTAAATAAGGCTATTAAGTCACATATTTTATCCACTTTATTTATTCTTATTTAACTTATTATTCTTTCCAATTAAATATGAATAAATGTCTCATCAAGCCCATTTTTTAAATATGAAATTAAGTTGAACAAACGGGAAATAGGATGCCCAAAAAAAGTGAAATGCAATTTGGTTATTTAATAACATTGTTCGTGTTGTTCTCTTCGTTTGAACGGATAAACAAACGTTCGGAAAGGAAAAAGAAACCCTTTAAAAAAAAGCTCATTTGGTTAAGAAAGAAAAATGGCAACAACAGAGAGACAGGATTTTTATAACTTCACACCGGCGTCTTGTCTTTCTCTCTCTCTCTCTTTCGTGTTGGTTGGTGTCGGTCTTTTTTGACCTCCAGAACAAATTAAATTGATTTTCCCAGAGAATGAGAGAGAGAGAGAGAGGATAACCCAAAGGAAGTTAATATTTTTTTTTTATATTTTCATTTCTTTCTTCTTTTGGACCTACCAGGTTTTATTATCGGCCCAAAAGAACTTAATGAGTCAGACTCTTCGCTTATTAATTTATAAATTTAAATAAGTTCTTAAATCAGGCCAGGAACTTTCTTCTTTTGGGATTTGACACCTGCATAATCCTTTTCTTATGCATAATTCAGTGACGTCATTAGAGGAGCAATAGTTGTGATACATATAGTGGCAAGCTAAAATTCTATTTTTTTTAAATAGGGGCGAAATAAAATGTTAAAAATTTGATAAACAAAATTGAAATAAAATATTTTTTTATAATACAATAATAAGGGTGGAGTCTAAATAGCAGATGCCGAATTTTAAATAATTAGGACCTTAAAAATAAATTAAACCTCTATACAGAGTAAATTAAATTAAAAAAGAAATGCGTAAATATATAATTAAAATAAATGTAAATACTCAGGAGGCGCTAGAACAATGGGACGTTTGTCGATCGGACGAAACCGAGTTTTTTTGCAATTTTAATATTGTTTATTATTAAAATGTCAATAAAAATTTTTTAATTCAAATTTGGCTACATTATATTTGGCTATGCATATGACATTTTGATAAAGGGCGCATAAAATTTGTCGAAGAGCGGGCACCAGTCTTGATATACATACATAATTTAGAATTATCTCTATGTGCAAATTATTAAAATTTTCTCAATATTTACTATTGAGTTTTTATGTAAATTCAAAGTTGGTTATGAGACCAGCACCGTATACAGGACATACATATTATTTTGGAGAAAGGAGAGCTCCAGCTCTGATTTTGACCTCAACAACCCATCTGATTAGGATGAATTGTATTTATATCTCGACAATAAAAAATATATCATATTTAATTATCGAAAAATTAGAAGGGAACGAAAATTTGAAGATTAATTACGCAATAAATGAAAAACAAGCATTAAATCAGGCTCCTTGTGCTTAATTAATGATTACAACCAGGATACATGACAAAAATATCACTTTGATTTGTTCATCCCCACTCATAGTGGTTCTTATTCTGTATATAACATTAGAAGCAAAACTGAACTGATGAGGGGAACGGGAATGAGAGCTCAATAACAAGAATTCAAAATTGAGGGGTTTAATCCAGAGGCATAGGAAAGGGGCGGTCAATGGGTTCAAGCTCCTTCTCCTCCAAATGGTCTTCAAAATTAAGAATTTTAATTATTCTAACATATTTTATTAGTCAATGTGTTTTAATGAAAAATATATATATATATTATATAGGCTGAAAAAAATTGTGAGCTCCGCTAATAATTACTTCTAATGTTATATACAGAATAAGAACCACTATGAGTGGGGATGAACAAATCAAAGTTATTTTTGTCATGTATCCGGGTTGTAATCATTAATTAAGCACAAGGAGCCTGATTTAATGCCAAGATTTTATGAGACATTTAAATTAAAGTTAATATAATGAGTCTTCCCTCAATTTTTCCAGCTTTCTTTTTTATCTCTTAACACTATATATATATATATATATATATCTAAATAAAATGGTATTTTTCTCATAAATATTGCTATATATATAATATTGCTATAAATATATATATAATTTGTTTGACATTTTGATGTTATTTTGATATTGTTTAGGAATTTTGATTAGTTCTGCTCGTGTTCCTAAACAATATCAACCTTAACTGTGAAAATTCTCCCACCAAAATGTCAAACAAATTATTATATTAAACTGCCTGTCTTCTTCATTTATTCACTTTATCCACTAGTAACTTCTCTTCCTGGATAGCTTTGGAAATTTAAGTTGTTATTTAGCAATTCAAAAATTATTAACGGAGCTCACAATTTTTTTCAGCCTATATATAAATATAGAGAGAAAGAAAAAGAGAGTTTTAAACTTAGTGTTTAATTTTTTTCATTAAAACACATTGACTAATAAAATATGTTAGAATAATTAAAATTCTTAATTTTGAAGATCATTTGGAGGAGAAGGAGTTTGAACCCTTTGACCGTCCCTTCCCTATGCCTCTGGTTTAAACCCCTCAATTTTGAATTCTTGTTATTGTGCTCTCATTCCCGCTCCCCCATCAGTTTTACTTCTAATGCTATATATAGAATAAGAACCACTATGAGTAGGTGAACTAATTAAAATGATATTTTTGCCTTGTATCCAGATTGTAATCATTAATTAGTTTATATCTCCTCTTCTTCTCTGTGCATTGACTGACCTTTGGGTTTACGGGTTCCCCGCCTGGCGGGCTGCAACACAGGCAATCCACTATTGAGATTGCTCTGGTCGACGAGTACTGCCGATCGGAACCTTGCTTTGAGCCGTTCACCGACCAGCCGGAAGTCTGGAGCAGCTTTCCAGCATGTTTTGAGCTCACAGGATCCAGACATTCCATGACATTTACACCGCACTTGTGTGTTTGTCGACACCGCCTAAGGAGCAAAGGTAATAGAATACTTAGAGACATCATGATTATTCCTAATTAAGTTTTTACTTTATTTAATGGAAGTTTTAGTCAGGGGAGGTGTTGTTACCTGTTCAAATTTCAAAATTTCAAACATTTCGCCCCCATCCTACGCTCTCTAAACATGTTGTTGTCAGTTGATCGTTGCACCTATGCATCATTTACCTTACCTAGTGCATCCTTTAGTTCGAGTAATAATAACATCTTAGAACAAACTTATATTGAATAATATGTCCTGAGGCAACGTGAGTGAAAATTTTGAAAGAAAAATGCTTATTTATTTATTTATATTTACTTATGTATTGGCCGCATAACAGGAAATTCCCAATAATAATGCGGGATTACAAAATAAAATTATACATAATTTTTTTTGGCATCTGAGGCCATTCGACCTTATTTAGTTATATTAAATATTAGCCAATATTATACATAATTAAATAATGATAATGTTTTAAAATTAAACTTTTCTTAAAAATAACAATATATATTTTATTAAAATTTATCTAGAATTTATAAAAATCATACGTTCATACGCCACGAACTTCAAAATTTAGAAACACTTTTGTCTTTCGACATCTAAAACTATAAAATAAATATTAGCGGCAAATTGTGTATATTTAATTGGCGATTACTCTTACCAGTGGCGGAACTATACAATCGCACGACCCCGCAGGGGGGGGGGGGGGGGCGCAACCCGAAGTCGGAAGGAGCTCAAAATTTTTAGATTTATTATTTTTTAATTTTACTAAATTTGCCCCTAATTTAAATTAGATTAAAATACACTGACAAAAATAAAAATACAATTTTTGTTAACGTTTTGCATAGGATGCCTCATCACTTACAAAATGAAACAATTAAAGAACAGTGCATATAAAAGTTATGATTAGAGATTTCAAAAATTTAAAATCTCGGAAAAAAATTCCGCATTTTAAAAAATTAACTACTAATATTAATATTTTTTTTACCGACCCACACAACGTTAGTAATTTTTCTAATACTACTAATAAGAGATAAATATTAATAAACATTTGAAAATTTATAGATATATATTTGGAGCAATAATCATGCGTTATAAATATAATTAAAATTAACTATTATATTTAGGAGCAATTTTATATAACTGAATTGTCATTATTTTCTACTACTTTATAGAATCACTATTATATTGTGATAAAAATATGAGTTTTTTCCTGGGGGCCCAAAGTTATATTTTGTGGAAAGAAAATTTGTTGTGTCGCCAGTGACTCTTAACCGTTCGTATTTATTTAAATTAATTGCTAGGCATTATTTAATCAAATAAAATCTTAAGGGGTAGATGATCCTTGGAATAAATCCACTTAGGAGTGTAGGTTGCGTTGGTTTTTGTTTATCTCAGGAATTTGATAAGATCCCGAGTAAAAAAACAAACAAACAGAAAAGAGATAATATCAAAGAATAGAAAAAAATCCCAAATTCCAAAACGTTCAAAAGACATTCCAAATTTTATTAGATCACGTTCAAACAGCCATGTTCCTCGGGGCCACCCATCCAAGGTTCACTGCTGCTTGGCCTTGCTTGTTAACAAAGATTTTGGTGGCTGTTCTTTTCTCATGCCAGATCCTCCCAAGGTGCTGAATTCATCTGTTGAGCATGAAACCTTCTCTCTCACTAGCTGAAAATTTTGACGATATTTCTGATTTTTTTTTATCAGAGCCGTCTAAAATAGAAGGCGGGAAAGGGATTGAAAAATGTGATTTATTTGAAAACTCTTATTTTTTTTTATAAATTCATTAAAATTTTCTCTCTTTTGAAGGAACCCCAAATAATGTTATAATGCGCCTGGGCTCCCCGAAATAGAGAAATCAGGTCATACTTTTGTTCACCTTTTATAAAACTTTAACAGGTTTTGGTCATCTGGTATATTTAGGTATGAGTTAAATTAAAATCCCTCAAAGAAAAATTACAAAGGAAAACAAAAAATAAAATATCAAAAATATTTTTGATTTATATTATTATATAATATTATTTTATAATTTTCATGTTTATTTTGTCTATTATACTATAATATATATATATATACAAGTATATTTTTTAGAATTAATCAATTAATACTTAATTGTTGTACTAACTTGACTAAAAAATTTGCTGGCAATTAGAAAAACAATGTTGTTGTCTGTTGTTTGCATCCATAAAATTTAATATTGAATCGATGATGAGCTATTTATTAATTAAGGCGCTCTTAATTGCTGGAACACAATGGGCTGGAGCGAAGGCATTCGCCTGGAGGCTAATTAGCCCCCCTTTAAAGGCCCTCGTTATTTTAATGGCCAATGTTTAACGGCTGGGAAATTATTTTAACTGATTTTTAAAAGGTTCGCAACAGCCCGAGGAATTTATAGAGAAGACATTAAAAACGTTTCTCTTTTTTTTTGCCTTTTTCTTTTTCTTAATTTTTTAATTATTATTATTGATCGCTAACTTATTTGTATTCGTGTATTTTTCCAAGAATTTCAAAAAATTTATGAAATTAGAAATAAAATTTCTTCACAATATAAATATACATGGAATTAGTGAATTTGGGATTTTATCTGATTGAATGGCATTCAGAGGAGATAAAAAATTCCGGGTTTCTGAAGAACTAAGGTTTGTTACAAAAGCAATTTTGAACAGTTCCAAATGCATGCGCAGAACTGACCAAAACACGTTTTGCGCATACTTAGGGCGTAATGGGCCTCTAATTGTTTCGAACGGCTGGCAATAAATGGCCCTTGGGATAAACCTATTTATTAAAATATTTAATGATGCACTCTTTTTTTTTTTGGAGTCTTTTTCGACATCTGAGGCCATTTAGACTCCGTCCTTATTTATTAAAATTAATTGGTAGCCATAATTATATAATTTAAATTTTGTCGCCCAAGACGGGAAACGAACCACTGACCTTTGGTACCTCTAGCTCTGCACCAAAGGACAGGGCAAATGATGCACTCTTCGCAAGGAGTAGGCGCTAAGAGAGTCCCTCCTCAAACTAGAACATCTTCCCTAGCATAGAATATTTGAACTTTGGAAATATATTATATGTACTAGCTTATGCTTATCTTTTTGACCTCGCTAAGAGGAGTTCAGGTTAAAGAAAATGTGTCTCTCTCTTCCAAGAAAAATTTAAATATCCTTTTGGTTTTAATTAATGTTATTTGTGATATAGCTGCCTGGGTATATAAAATAATATAATTAATATTATTGGAAATATTTATTTCAAAAAAATCAATATAGTCTTGTTTGCTGGATAGTCCTGGATGGATGGTAGGCTTATGTGACCCAATCAGGTTGCCAAATGGAGAGAGCCGCCAAGAAATTTTCTATACGATATATATTAATATAATAGTATCGAGAAATATTAGGCAAATTCTATTAAATCTATCTCAAAATAGTGAAGTCTCCTGCTTTGAATTATTTGAAGTTCATAATTAATTATTAATATCAAAAAACAATTCAAGAAATATCATATACTAAGTTAGCCAGTGGCGCATATTTTTACAGCTGATGAGAAAACCTAAATTTATTTCTTTATCTTTTTTCGGACAAGTTAGATTTTTTCATCAATATTCCATTTAACTTTTGATTGGCATTTTCTTTTCTCTTGATCTTTATTTTCATAATAACTCCTAAGGGGTTGAGACTATAAAATGATGAAGATCAGACTGCCCATTAGGACTGATGATATAAGGAAAAACATACTGGTTTAAAAAAGAGAAAATCCAATATTTACATGGGTAACTCG
>JAAAKE020015406.1:0-10631 GCA_010014785.2 Anisolabis maritima
CAGAAAATGTTTAGCTTGTAAAATTTTGTAACAACCCTGGCTACCGTTAACAGGTATTTTTGCTTCGAAGAACTGTTTTTCTAAAAATATTTCAAAAAACAAAATATCTTTAAAAAATTGCAAGCATGTAAGCATCTAGCGCTTTATTAGCAGTCACCTGACCAAGACCTTAACACGGGATATGCCCTTTATGAATCGTTACACGGGTACGTTCAAGCAATGTTTCCTACATTTTCAGGTATTGAGGCCAAAGCCCAAATCCTGACTGACTGTAAAGAATATCAGCAACAAACTTCAAGACCACGCAAGTGAAATACTAAGTACGACGATTTCAGCTGCTCTACTACGCTCGATGAAGTTGTAGAAAATCAAACTCCCAAACAAAAATTTAAAAGTCAGGTGTTTATTATCATAATTGATCATTAAATCGAGAAAAGTTTGTTTGTAAAAGTTGTGTTTTATTTTATTATCATACAAAACAGTAGGGCCCCCTGGTAACATTTGCCACAGGCCCCGCGCTGACTTAATAATAATAAATAATGATAATAATGGGAATAATGCTTTCCCGGGTTGGTCCGCGTTGATTGACTCGACGTTTCGGCTCTCCTTTTGGAGCCATTTTCTAGAGTGTTGGGTTAGGAAGTGATGATGGTGGTTTGTTTTAGGGGTCGCAATCTTGCTAGTCCCCAAATTTGGTGGGTGGGTGTCTCCGAGGTTTGGATTTCCCTCTGAGATCTAGGGCGTGTTTGGTTGGGTGTTGTGCTGTTGGTGTTCAGTTTGGGTTGACTTCAAGGCCTCAATCTGCCTACTCCTCGAGTCAGAGTGTTTGTGGTTGTCTCCGAGGCTTTTATTTGCCTCTGTGTTCTAGTTAGTGGTTGGTTGGATTGTTTCTTAGGAAGTGTTTGGTTGGATGGTATGGTGTCGGTTAGTGTGTTAGTTCGTTTGGCTCAATTCCGGGGTCTCAATCTGTCTACTTCCTGGGTCGAGCGAGATGTTACCTGGTCGCTCGCCGGAGCGCAAGAGGCCAGCTCTTGATCGTGTTACTACCCTTGTAGGCTCTGTGGAGGGAGTAGGGGTTCGGGTTAGTTCGCCTTTGGTTGGCTGTTTTCGTGTTGGTGCTGGTTGGGAATGGTTGGTTGGAGTGGATTGGGTATTGGTTGTATGTGTTGGTGATGATTGGACCTTGTTGGAATATGTTGTTTGTCTGTGTGTTAGTTTGTTTCTCTCTATCTCATTTGTGTGTGTGTGTGTGTGTGTGTGTGTGTGTTGTATTGTGGAAAATAATGGTTTCCAAGCTGTTGAGAGATTTCGTGCGTCATCTCTCTTGTTGAGGCATTTTAGTCGTTTCTCAATCTCAGTGGCTTCTCGTGTGATGCGGGTTTTGTAATTGTCTATGGATCCTAGGGTCTTGCAGTGTTCGAAGTCCATGGTGTGTCCTTTTTCAAAGTGGTGTTTGACGATGGCCAATTTTGGATCAAAGTTCCTTAATGCTATCTTGTGTTCGTAGATCCTGAATTGGACACGTCTGTTTGTTTGGCCTATGTAAGAACGATGGCATTTGGAACATGGCATTTCGTAGAATTCGGTTGCTTCATTTGGGATTGTGTCTTTAGGGTTTCTGAGTAGGTTTGAGAGTTTTTGGTGTGTGGTGAAGATCGGCTTTATATTTTTCTTTTGCAGAATATGGCCGATTGTGTCTGTAACGCCTTTGATATATTGTAGAAATGCTTTATGTAGGTTGAGATTTTTGGTTTTTGTTGTTTGTTGTGTTGGAAGTTTTGGTTTTTCGGCATTCCATATGTGTTTCATTATTTGTTTTTTGCTGTACCCGTTTTATGTGAGTGATTCGGTTAATGTGTGGATTTCGGGTTGATTGTTACGCGTATTTGTGGGTCTGAGGGATCGAGTGACTAGAGTGCGGATTATTGAGTTTAATTGTGCTGGATGGTGATGTGATTCTGCGTTTAGGTAGCGGTTTGTGTGTGTTGGTTTTTGGTAAACAAAGTGTGAGAAGCCTTGTTCGGGAGTTTTTGTAATTTGGACATCTAGGAATGGGAGGGAGAGGTCTTTTTCTTTGTCCATAGTGAATTGGATCTGGGGGTATATGTTGTTTATTTGGAGCAGAAATGTGTTTAAAGTGTTTTTACCATGTGCCCAAATTACGAATGTGTCATCTACGTATCTCAGCCAACATGTGGTTTTTTATGGTGACGTGTTGAGTACGTTTGTTTCAAAGTCGTCCATGTATATGTTCACCAATACGGGTGAAAGCGGCGGAGATCCCATTGGAGAGCCTTGGACTTGTCTGTAGAATTGGTTATGGAAAGTGAAGTATGGGTTTGTAGTTCAGTGTTCTATTAGGTAGATCGTTTCAGATGAAATATTGTATTTTTGTTTGAGGATATCCAAGGTTTCTTTTATTGGAATATTCGTAAACAAGGATACGACGTCGAAACTAACTAGTATGCTATCTGGAGTAATTTGGAAGTCTTGTAGGCGTTTTAAGAAGTGAAATGTGTTTTTGACCTGGGATGGTGCTTGTTCTGCTAGTGGTTGTAGTGTTTTGGCTAGGTGTTGGGCTAGTTTGTAAGTAGGTGAGCGGAAAGCACTGATTATGGGGTGTAGGGGAACTCCAGGTTTATGTATTTTTGGAAGGCCATCGGTTCTGGTGTATTCTAGACGAGTTATTTCGCGGTGCTATTTGGTTTTTAATATCTGGGTCCAAGTGAGATTTAGTGAATAGTGATCGGGTGGTTTTTTCTAGATATGTTGTGGGGTTATCTCCAAAATTCACACACCTAAACAATACAGAATACAAAAAGACCCATATGTAAATTTTGGAGATAACCCCACAACATATTCATACATACATACTCTGTAAAAAATAGAATGGCCCTTATATGATGTTTTTTTCTAGATATGTGTGGGGTTATCATGGGTCTTTTTGTATTCTGTATTGTTTAGGTGTGTAAATTTTGGAGATAACCCCACAACATATCTAGAAAAAACCACCATATAAGGACCATTCTATTTTTTACAGAGTAATTTTTCGTTGACTGGAACAATTTTGAGATGAAAAATAATTCTTAAGAAAAATATATATAGTGTCACTCTACTCCACATTCAAGAATTGCTCATATTATAATAGTAGATTATAATACTTGTCTTTTTTTGCTTATTTACACTTGCTTGACAAATGACAAAATTAATTAGTTTAAAGAATAAATATCAATTATATTCTATATCATTTAATTTAACCAAATAATAATTGAGTCTATATGCTCTCATATGCGAAAAAGACTTACAAAAAACTGATTATTAAACTTTAAAACTTGTTTTCGAATTTCACATATTTAGTCAAAAAAAAGAAAATGTTCCGTAAAATTGATCATTGTTAAAAACTGTCTTCTCGCCAAACATGGCACTTGAAAAATAACATTACATTTTTTCTCCGACTTGTTGCCAAAATTATATCGAAAATCTTATCTATCTAAGAATGTCTTCCCTCTCGTTATTATATTAATATTAATTTCATGTACTGAAGATAAACGGCGTTCGAAATATTTAAATTTAATAAATTAAGTAGCTGTGAAAAAGACTTTCTAATATTAATTCTTCAATTAATATTAGAAAGTCTTTTTCTTCAAAGTTCCTTTTAATCAAATGAATTTTAGATAATTCCATTAACTTTACACGCTAAATGTAAATAACTTCTTAAGTTTTTAAGAAATTTTAAAATAATAATTACTTTTCTGTTTTTATATTAAAAAATTATTTCTTCCTAAACATTAATTATTCCTCATTATAATTATTGACGAGTTTTTGAACTTTTAATTATATTTATAATAAATTAAAAATTAATTTTGGTAAAAAAGTAGACTTTATATTTTGAAAAAGGAAAGATATGCCAGTCAATCATTTAATATGTGGATGAAAAAAAGCAAAAACAAAAAAAAAATTAAATGAGGATGTATATACGTTTTAAAATAAATAATAAAATATGTCAGGAAATACTTTGGTCCATTAAAATTACTCATTTGTGCTATCACACGTCTCTTAGTATATTAAAAATACTATTTATTTGAATATCTAGAAAAAGGAAAGAATTAATTGAAATATTAATATTTCAATAAACCTTTGAGAATCAGTCATGAATAATTTAAGATTAATAAATAAAATAACTGGGGATGACTCAAACCATAGAAATAATTTTTCTTTCAGAAACGGGCATTAGAGCTTTCCTTAGCCGTTTCCAAAACATATTTATGGAATGATCGTTTTTTTCATTTGGCCACAATAAATATGTTTTAGTTTGCATTAGGTAATTTAACATTTTTGGTCTGGTATGTTTTGGAATATCTTCCAAAAGAATAATTATTAATTCTTCACGTTTGGTTTCTAACAAACGATGTTGAGCTAAATGTAACTCAAATTGACACCAATTGCTTTTCAAAAATGACGTTGATATCACTAATAAAATATATCGACTATTATCCAAACATGAAAAAATATTTTCTAAAATACTTATCCCAACCTGAAAATCCCGTTCATGTAAACAAACTTTGATATCTAAATCAGATTCTAAATTAACTAATAAATCGTTTAATACCCAAAAACGATCTTTATCAGAGTATGATATAAATACATCATATTTATATATTTTATCAGAGCTTTTGTTTGATTTATAAATTAAGCTCAACAATGATGAATTTTTCAACGAAATAGCAAACGATCGAATTGGATATCTTTTTGTATGAACAATATAAGCCAATATAATAAAACCGATAGAAACTGTAACTGCTATAATTATCGTAGCATTATAAGTAATAACTTTATCTGGATTTATTTTGATATTTTCAACTGTCCCATTACAATTTAATTCTGTTGCATTGATCTCTGTGAAATCATAGAATTCCATGTTATTTGTAATACACTGATAAACTCCTGTTTTGTTCCAACCTCTAATAATAATTTTATTGTTTCTTAACAAGTCTACCAATTTAATAACATAACAATCACAATAGAATGAATTGTCTCGTAAACTTACTCTTTTAATATTTACAAAATCCTCTAACATGACATCAGTAATAATAATTAATTTATTATGATCCATAAATAAATGTTCTAAATGGGTATTTAAAAATACACTTTTTTCTGACCAATGTACAATTTGATTAAATCTTAAATCTAAAATTTTTAAATTTTTAAGTTTTTCAAATTCAATATAACTTAAATTTTTTATTAAATTATTACTTAAATATAATTCTTTTAATCCATATACATATTTAAAGAGTTGTGAATTATCTTGGAATTCTAATGCACAATAAGATAAATCTAAAATTTGAAGGGAACTGGTATTTTCAAAAATTTTAGATAAATTATAATCACATAAATTTGGATTTTTGCTTATATTTAAAAAAATTAAATCTGGAAAATTCGTAAAGAAACCATTTTCAATATAATTTAAACTTGTGTCAACAAGCGAAAGATTTTTTAATTTACTTTCATATCCTCTTAAAAAAGAAGATTTTAATTGATAAAGTGGCGAATTAGAAAAATCTAACTCAGTTAAGGACCTAAGAGAAGTAAGTTTGAGAGAATATATTAAACTATAAGAAGCAAGATTGCTATCTAAATTCAGATAACAGAGGTTGGTTAAATAGCTGAATGTTCCTTGATCGATTTCAAAAATTTTGTTATTTGCCAAACGGAGATATTTTAATTTGGCCATCATTGAAAAATAATTATTTGGAATATTTGTTATCCCACAGGAACTTAAGTCAAGTTCTTCCAAAAATGGTAAATATAAAATATATTCCTCCGTGGATGTCTTTGAATTTATTACATTAGTATTCTTTCTATTTCTCATTCCATTTTCATATATTCTGAAAATAAAAGAAAATCATTATATGTATAAAATTTATAAATAAAAAAAAAGGCACTTATTTTTTAAAGCTATATATAGGCACTGGCGTATCCAGCCTTAAATCATGGTGTGGGGGAGGGGATGCGGTAATGAATGTAATTTATATATATATAATACTTTTCAAGCTCTTATTATTTATCTTTTTAATCATTAGTTTGTAATGAACTTAGCAACCAAGTCGCCTACTTCCACCCCCAACAAATCAATCTAATTTTGACTTTTTCTTACCTATATATGTAATATATAGTGAGAAAGTATTGCGATTAAAAAAATAATTGAAAACGAGATTTTTTCGTTTAAATGCCACTTCTTAATATTACAATCTATGGTGCAAAACGACCTATCAGTTAAAAAAATGACTTCATGCTTAGGCATGCGCAGAAGTGAGCTACCAAAACCTCGCTTCGCTACGAAAGGAATTCCCAAGTCATCATTCTGTTTTCAAGCATACATCTTTCAACATTTTTTCGAGTACAGACTTGTCTCAACCGACACCAACCAACAAAATTTCATAGCATCGAGTTTGTGCATCCTTTTTGTTCTTTCATATTCCAACAAATTATTAATCCGCTCTTTTCTCAATAAATTTCCACCGGCTTCTCATTATTGGAAGCCACATTGCAATAATAATTGAATTTCTTGCTTGAGATCAAATTGCATATTTTTACTAATCCCTAATATTCCAAAAACAACGTGGCTGACTGTCTGACACCTCCTGTGGGAGAGGCACCAGATGGATGAAAACTTCATATTTCAACTGGCTGTTCTATTTTTGACTACGCATTATCCCCAGCATCATTTTCGTAATACGTTTGCTTATTTATTCTACATGATCATATACAATATTCTTATTAATAATAGTCATTAATCTAATTAAATTTTAAAACATGTTTTACTTATTTTTTTTTATTAAAGAATTCTATACTTAAATTATATTAATAATAATAATGCTAAAATATTTTATTTCAAATTAATGAAATACTTTCTAATTCATTCTCATAATTATAAGTCATTTTCAAAGACGTTAACTTAAATTAAACTATTCATTCTATAATAAAATTCAATGTTTGTCATAAGTCTTTTCTTTTTGGAATATAAATATATATTTCCAATCGAAGCAACATACAGATACTCACCCAAATCATATTTATAAATTTTCATTTTTTTGCTAAATTAATAAAATTTAATTTTTTTCATCTCATTACTATTTTGTTTTATAGCTCTTTAAAATCTTTTTTACGAAACTATTTTTAGGGCAGAAAGCCGTTTCTTTTTGTTCCCCTTTGTTTTTAAATAGTTATCTCCACCTCAATCCAAAACCATGAGCAAAAGGATGCAAGTTGCATTACTACCATTGAATATCATATACTTACATTTGCTTATATTAAGAGCTAAGCCATTACAATACAAATATGTAAATATATTCATCAAATCTCCATTTATTCTGCTAATCATTTCATTAAAATTTTTACCACTTATATACAACATTGTGTTGTCGGCAAAAATATTAATCTTACAAGGTTTTATACAATTTTCATTATCATTATGTACAATAAGAACAATAATGGACCCAATACTGTTCCTTGCGGAACGCCACTACTTGAATCATTTTAGAGTAAGAATTATCATATTTCACTATTGTGGTATCGGAAATATCAAAAGAAAAAATCGTGTTCCTCCTGAAGAGCGCCAAAGATGACCAATTGAGAATCGCTGTTCTGATGGCCTTTGCGGTTAAATTCTTCCAAAAATAAACCGCAAATTAAACTGTCTGCAATGGAATGCCAATTGCATCCTTAACAAGACAGAGGAACTTACCCGCATTGCAAACATTAAAAACGTGGATGTCATTGCGATAAGTGATTCGCACCTCAAGAGAACCGACCGCTTCTGTATCAGCAGCTGGAACATCCTGAGATGCGACCGAGAAGGGAGCAAAGGTGGCGGGGCCTTGCTTATGATACGTAACACTATCTGAGCACAGCCAATGCCGCTGGCAACCTCCACTCGCGACGAGGCAACCGCAACAAACGGATAGCTATCGTCTCATCGTGGCGAGCGTTTACAGCCCGCTCAAGCATCGACACTGACACCCTCAAGAGCATTCTCAACCTGGGTGAAAGTGTGGTAGTACTAGGAGACTTGAACGCGCGCCACACCGCCTGAGGATGGTCGTCGGTCAATGCCAAGCGCTCCATGTTCTTTGCCTCAATAGAGGATTAAGTCTGGGGCATCCATATTCTCCGACGTTAATCCCCAGAGGAAGAAACTGCAAGCTGAATGTCACCTTTCTTAAGGGCCTCTATGGCACTCATTTTCAACCCGAAATCCTTGACGAACTCGACCACCTTCCAATCTTAACCTCCTTTGGTATCTCTCCTATCAACAAAGAAACGCCACTGAGACCGATCCTCAAATAAGCCAACTGAGACAGGCTTCAGTTAGTTTTAGGGACATGGAAGAGTCCATCCAGAAGTTCGACGGAGTCAATAGCTACCCAATTGAGAAATGTATAAAAGACCTAGAAGACATGGCAACGCCGATGCTACATAGCTACATCTATTTATATTCGCCAGGAAATCTCTCACGGGCCTGGCAAAGCTATTCATCCAGGGAGAGAAGAACGGAAGAGATTGGGAGAGCCTCAAGACTGCTCTAGTGGACGAATACGCATAAAAACTCGACTCAGCACAGCTACACAAAATACTTATCGAACGGAAATTGAAAAGAAGTGAAACACTACGAATACGCCCTCGTGATGAAGGAATTGGCCAGCCGAGCAAGCATCGAAGAACTTGCCCTGAATCGACACATCATAGTCGGTGTTCCCGACGACTGCGATCGACTAATGTTATATAGTGCCAAGACATTCAAGGACTTTAAAGAGAAAATAAAAATTTATGAAGACATAAAAAGGAATCGTTCAGCGAGTTCGAAAAGTCCTTGAGTCATGAAAGAAGAAAAAGAAGCACCCAAGTTTCGATCCTCATGTTATATCATGTGTTGTGATCAGTGGGCATCGTGCTCAAGATTGGAAACAGAAAAGACAGGGACCGAAATACTTCAAGTGTAGAAAATATGGCTACAAAAACATAGAGTGTTCGCCGAAGAGGAAAGATCCTGAAATTACAACTTTCAAGGAGGAGGAAGCTCAGATGAATTTAATCAATACAACTCATTCACAAGATGCGCCGATTTTAATAATCGAAGCAATAGACACAAATGAAATTAACATCGGACCGCACGTGGCTCCAGAGCAAGAAAATAAAACCGAAGAATTATTTGTGCATTGGCAGTCAGATGAATTGAAAAGCACCGATTTTGAAACGAAAATTATAATTCAAGAAGCGCCCGTAAACTCCAGCCCCGGACGACTACCATTTGCAGAGCGGCAAATCGTCGTCTCCCAGGTGGACGAAACACTTCGCGACGATGTCATCTAACACCGAACCGACTTGGAAAAAGATTGCCTCTCGACGCACTCAGTCCCAATCCTGCGATGACTATTCGCGATTCATTGGAAGCAAATATGGAGGGGGGCCAAGACGACAATGAAAATTTGAAGCAGATCAGAGCAATTGTGAGAGAGGAACCCTTCGATGATTAGGTTCTGCAAGACGACGTCATACAGAAGGATGGATCAACAAGAATTGTTAGTCATCCCAGGAAGTTTGTAGATATCGATAATACAGCAAGAGCATGAAAATGGGCATTTTGCTAGAATTTTTTTTTTTTTTTGGGATATGGAAGTCTAAGGTCCAATGCACCTATAATGACCAGTAGTCACATGTAATCAGGAAGAACAGGAGATGGGTAGAGTGGTGATTTGTTGAGGTTGGATTTGAAAGTTTGGAGATTATAGGTTTTTGGGAAGATAGTAGCAGGGAGATTATTCCAATCACTGTGGGAGGTCATGGGGATAAAAGAAGAGTGGAATTGACTAGTTCTATTAGTCGCGACTTTAACGACATGGGGATGTTAGGACGACGATTCCCTTGTATTGCGAACAAATGTCGCTTTGGGAGGATGATGGACTTTAATTCAACAGAACATCGATCATGGTAATACTTATAAAAAAGAGTCAAGCCTCTCCATAGGTAGGATCCATACTCAAGACACGGACGAATCTGAGCTTTGTATAGGGTTAGAAGTTGGTGATGGGAGAAATAATGCTTGGTTCTGAAGAGGAAACCAAGCTTCCTAGTAGCAGATTTGGCAACCGCAGAAATATGTTAATTCCTGGAAAGATCCGAAGAAATCGTCACACCCAGAACAGAAAGAGAATTTCTGAATTCGAGATTATGGCTGTAAGTGACGGATGGCATGTCGAATCATTCAGTCTGGAAATTAGACAACATTGTGTTTTCTTGGAGTTAAAATTGACGTGGTTACGGGATCCCCATTTCACCAAGGTCCTGAGGTCATCATTAATAGAAGACACAATATTCTGGCGGCTTTGGATGGAGGAATCTCCCCTCGATCTAATTGAGTGCAGAGTACTATCGTCGGCAAAACAGTGAATAGGATTGGAGGTCACTGTCATAAGGTCATTGATATACATAAGAAAAAGGGTGGGAGAAAGTACCGAAGCTTGGGGGACTCCAGCATAGATTGTATGAGAATCAGATGTAACTCCGTTGACAACAACTGAAATCTTTCGATCAGTTAGGAAACTTCTGATCCATAAACAAAGATCCGAAAAGAG
>JAAAKE020015417.1:0-10631 GCA_010014785.2 Anisolabis maritima
AGTATCGTAATAGCGTTTTGCATCTTTCACATCGCCATGTTTAACGATTTCTAAATCACCAATAGGGTCACGGTCTAACCTTTCATTATTCATATTTTATGAAAATCAATTACGAAATGGCCAATTTATCGATCAACCAGTAATTTCGCCTGAAGTTTTTTAAGTTTTTTTTGTTGTTGTGTCTTTTTTTACCACCAAAACAAATTCGGAATTCGGGAGAGAAAAAACAAATGCTTTTAAGTGGAAATTTTGACTATGAACTCTATTTAAAATTTCTTTAAAATTGGAGGAGTGGGGGACGAAAGGCTGGAAGTCCACTGACCAATCAGACGGTGACCTACGTTGTCACATTACGACTGGGAACACTGGCAACGCTGCAGTCATTCGTCCTGCCCCCCGCCAAGAACCCAGTACTGAAGTATATTAAATAGAGTTTAAAAAACAAGGCTGGAAGGTTCTTAAGTGTCAGGTAGGGGGAGACCCCCTAAAAATTCCTTTCGTCATTGAATCTAAATATATAATTATTTTCATCGTGTTGATCTACTAGCCGACAAAACAAACAGACGAACAATTTTCACGATAATTTGTAAATATTGAGTCAGAAAAAGACCTTCAAATAGCCATAAAAATGACTTAGTCGAGACAAAAAATGATGCAACCCTCAATTGTAATATTTTCTGAGAAAATATTTTACTCTCCGTAGACGAGAGCACTTATTATAGAAAATATCATAAAAAGCATCAAAAATTTCCTCTCTCCCTTTTTTTGTTTGCAAACCCCTTCTTTTTGTTTCGAAGTCCAAGTTTGTAAGATTAAACTGACCAAACAACAACTCAGTACTCACGCAAAAAATGACGTCATCCAAGTTGTTTTTTATAAATAAGTATATAAGTTTTTTGATAAAATTAGATAACCAGAGGAGGGGATATTAGAAATTATTTTCGTGCTCTCCCTAACAAAAATAGCAAGCAGGAAAAATATTTAGATGAGATAGTTACTAACTATTTCAAAACTATTTGGAGCCTCTCTCTAATCACATGTGAATATTTAGTGTAAATAATTTCATTTAAGTGTCCATGCCAATTGAGAGCTGATGCGTTGACAAAGCATAAACGATTCAGATGAAGCTATTAATCCGAGAGGATATTAAAAAATAATCTAACCTAGCCATCAGATAACTGACGGTTTCAAATTTGACAATAAAAAAAGTAGGCTACTTTATTTTTAAAGAAATAAAAAAGAATGTTTTCGGCCTTCTCCCACGTTTTTTTAAACGTTTTATTTATTATTTAACTTACTTCTGTCTGTCTAGACAACATTGTCTAGTCAATTTTCAAGATGAGCTTGAGATCTGAAATTTTATATATAGGCTAACATATTATAATAAAACGAGGTAAAAATCGATCCAGGGGTACTTCATTTGAATTTCAAATCTGAAAAATTAAAATATCTCTTTAAATATTAACTTTAGTGAATTAATACTCATATATAAATTGAATTGTTATATCCATAATTTTGAACAAATTTTGTTTGAAAAAAAAAAAAATGTTATTAATTTCGTCATCAATTAGTTTAAAATTTTTAGGATATTTTTTACACTTAAAAAATTTAAAAATATTAATGGATACAATATATGACCTATGAATAATATTTTTCTTACTGACAATATATGAAGGTGATTGAAATGAAAACTTTTTTTATTATGAGGCAAATGAGGAATTATAGAAAAATTATGCATATATAATTTTCATAGTCATGACGTGAATTGCTCTGTTCCAACGTTTCGAATACCGCATGACAAGAATTATTTGGAATGTGACTGTAGCGACTTGTGCATCGCGGTTTCACCTCTTCATCGCTTTGGAGATTCTTGCTAACTTTTTTTAAACTACACCTCTTGTAAACTTGCTACACCAATCACCGTTACTGGGCTTCCATCTTGCGATGAATTTGCGTTGTTTTTACAACTTCACTAATCACAGATCGCTGTTCTAACGCGGTGTATATCGACAATGAGACGGCCATCTTTGCCCTGACGCTTACTTCGTTCTGTGCTGCAGCCATTGGTCATTTTTTGAACCACAAAGATAACTCCTGATAACCGCCAAATCTATCGAATAACTTTTCGGAATTTTATTGCACTTTATTATTTGAATCACCCTAGTATAAAATAATATTTTTTTAATTTGAAATATTCAGATAAAACAATTTCTTCTCTTGATTAATATTTTAATATGAAAATTTCTCAATTTTCTTAGAAAATCTTTCTGATCGTAATTCCTTGATTAAGAGAGAGATAAGTCTAACACCAAGCAAATAAATCGAGAAGAAAAAAAAATCTTGGCATTATTTGAAAAGTAAATAAATGTTTGTCTCTTGACACATTGATATAGATCAAGTAGGTATCGTTTGAGTCTCTATCGTTATACTTACTCTCAAGGGGGAGAGAGAGAGAGGAGATTAAATCAATTTGATGATAAATTAATTTCTCTCTTAATAAAATGGTTAGCCTTTCATTTTTTGTAATTTTTAATTAAATATGAATTTATGAACAATTAAACTTTGAACTTTCCTCGTATATATATATAACGTCATTTTCTCTCTTTCAAAAATAAAAAAATAGTATTCTATTAATAGTTTTATTAATATAAATAAAATTTCAATAAAATAGGATAAACAGGAAATCAATTTCGTATAAAAAAGATTTCCTCAAAGTTTTTCTATCTATTTTATTTCCCTTTACGAAAAAGATAGAGAATTTTTTTTTTAAACAAAAGTTGATATTTCGCTAAAATTGAGAAATTTTGATTTTTCAATTATAAATGGATTGGTTGATTGTTGATTCTTTTCATCTCTGATTGACATTTGTTTCAATCCGTCAATCGACTCCGATTGGCTTGGGCTCAGGAAATTCCAAATAAAAATTAAATTATACTGGGTTTTATAAAATAACAATTCCAAAACAAATAACTAAAAAATAGGGTAAATTCTTGATCTCATTTGTCCAAACTGCAATTTGCTAAGGGCGTTAGAACGAATTATTAAAAAAAAGAATTTGCGTGAAATTAAAATTTGTGAATGCAGAATGGGTCAATAATTGATATATAATTTAATAATATAAATGCTCCTGTCACTTAGGGTGGAAGAAAAGCTCTTGCTTCATAACCTAAGGGTCAGTGGTTCGCTTCTCACCCCGACAATAAAATCATAATGGCTACCAATAAATATGGACGGAGTCTACAAAATGGTTAAAACAATCCGACCTATTGCTTGTTGGATAGGAAAAGGGGAAAGAGCGGAAATATGAGACTTAGCTCGGGAACCTCGTGGTCTACTTCCGGTGTGAGCTCCTGAGTGTAAGTGATATAAGTTTTAAATAACTTTAATCTTTTGTAGAGGTTGTAAAATTTTTAAACTGATCAGCGATGGATAATTCAAATTTGGTATTTGATTGCAGTAGAAATTTTTTTTTTTTTTTTTTTTTCATTCAGGGACCTCAATGCATTGAAATCCTTCATGATGATAATGCAAATATTGCGTAGCTCTAAAATAATAAAAAAATTTTCTCAAAATCTTAGAACTTTTCGCGATTTTTTTCAATTAGAAAAAATATGAGGCAATCACGGGAATCGAACCTACGTCCTCTTTTAGGTGTTTTAACCCTATTACGAGTTTGAGAATGAGCTTTGACTCTAACATCTATTTATTTATTATACTTAGAGCTATTTGCGTACAAGGATAAAAAAACAAGTGTTTAAATTAAAAATTTAATTACTGAGTGAAAAAGAGAGTTATTTTTAAATATATATATAAACGACTTTTGGCGGACTGTGTATGATCTCTGAAAAATATTCAAATTAAAAAAATTTCTAATTAATTTTTGTAAATTATCTTTTGAACAATTAATTTTTCTTGGAATATTTATTTATTTATTAATAAATTAAACGTTTTACTTTTTTCTGCTTATCGTGTTTATTTTTTTAAATGAAGAACACGTGATTCTTTTATATATAATCCTTTAGTAAAATAATTTTCTAGATAGTTGACTTGTTTGTTTTTTCATACTACGTCACATTTACTTATTTATTTATTTTTATTTAAAACGCAGAATAAAATAATTAATTGTGTCTAGTATAAAATAAATCGACATAATTTTTTTTTTTTGACCATGGTTCTGATCTAATCTAATTATGCCAACTTGAAATATATTATATAAGTTATCTCTGGTTTTGGTATAGAGTTAGCCAAGTTAATTTATTTGACAGTTTTATAAATAACGGAGGTGCTCTTTTTTTTCGAAGGGGGAGGCGGGGGGCAAAATATTTATTTGAGGAAAAAACTTGTCATAATGATTGCGAAAATTTAACGGGAATTTTTTGTAACTTACCATATGTGAACTTGAAAAAGATTCGGCGACGCTGGTTGCCGGCAGGTTGGAAATTTTTAGGGAGGGGGCTGACACTTCAAACTGACACTTCACGATTTTTTTTTTGCCTATCAAACAAACAAAATAATCACTAAACACTTTTTTTTACACTACACATTGAAGAGTATTTATTTTTTTAATGTTGCACTTTTGTGTGTTTGTTGTTTGGCACACGGTCAAAAAGTCGGAGTCTGTTTACAGAGAGACACACTGTTTTGTTTGTTTGCGTGTGACAATTTTAAACGCAGAGACTTGAAGACGGCGGGCGGCACACGGCACACGCTGGCATGCATGAATGCATGCATGCATGGGGTCCCACACACACTCACACACACACGTGCTGCCTTGGGACCTTTTTTTTTCTCTTACACACCCAGGGTGTAGTAGTAGTCTCCACGTGGCGGCGCGTGTGTGATTATTGCCATCACGTTGTTGTTGGGTCAGGTCACCAACCCTCAAGTCTTAGGGACACCCCCTGGATTTTTTCTGTTCACTTTCCCGTCCGTCTCTCTCTTCCCGATGATGATTGTTCTTGAGGACAGCTCACTTAACTTTGGCCGCTCGCGCGCTCCGCCTGTTGGAGTTGCGCTTCAAAGGAAAATAGGGTGGGGGGAGAACTTCGGCGGCTTTCGGCTCAAGTCGGTTCAAATCGTCAAAGATCTGGATACGAAACGAGTAGCGACATCTCCCAGGGACATCCGACACTACTTCTCTTAGGAAGCAAGAGCATTACGGGCTGCTTCATCTTCCCATTAGCCAATCCTCGGGGTCCTTTTTTTTATTGGATTATATCTTCTATTTAATTTAACTATTAAAATTGGAATTATACATCGCTATTTCGCAATAATAGAATATATAATTTAAATATATATATAAAAGAAGATTATGCATACCAGGGGCAGCCAACAGGTCGGTCTTGAAAGTTGGAACAAAATCTGATCTTGAACACAACTTCCCATTAATAATTTTTTTTTTTTCATTTATTGTTAAATAAAAATAAGTATATAATTCAACAGATAGATCGCTATTTAGTAGAAGAGGAAATTATGAAAACAAACAAGTTGACCCCCTCTGATCCCATAATAGACCTAACTCTCTCCCATAAAGGCCGTTTTGAGCAAGAAATTGTACTCAACTTTAATTAATTTATTCCAAGGAAAATAGTTGTCTCTTTGAAAAAATGTTTAAAACTAACGTAATTAAATCGGACTAGGACAAGAAATGCAGCCAGGAGGAAATTAATTAAAGTATTTATTTAATGTTTGTTCTTCAATTGTCAACATATCGGCAAAAATCGTCTCCTTCCTAAGGACAATTAAATGTTATAAATTGTATTATTATTAATACCATTTTTTTATTTTTTTACATTGTACAAAATTATTATAAAATTATATTGTAATCATATGATATAGAGTGGACATGCTTTTATCAATCACAAGCGTAAAAAAACGTAAAGAAATAAAAATTGTGCTGTATTAAATTTGCTACGTCTCTATAGGACAAATATTAATAAAGTATGAAGGAATAATTGAAAAGCGGCCGCGCTAACTTCGTTCATCATTTTGAACACTTTTTCCCACCCGGAAAGTTGGGAATTTTACTTTAATTGGGTTTAATCCGAATATCTGGACTAAACGCACATCATACAACTTTATCTTACCTAAGATAAGGAAAGCTGAATGATGTGTTGTCATACCAGATTTTTTGCGTCGGGCCCCCTAGGAAGCCTTTCTCTAATTGATCTCTTAATATAACATTGTTCAGTCAATTTAATCAATATGGTTAGATTAGTTTGAGAGAAAATAACAAAAAACCCAAAAATGTACTAGAATAAAGTGAACCCCAAACAATTTTGAAGGGATAAGATTTAATAAATTTTAAAGATCATATAATAAATAATTGATTTCTGATTTTTAATTAAAATCGTTCGAGCAAATTTTGAGAAAATCGGAAAAAACTAAAAAATCAGATCCCGTTGGCCTATTTTATTGAATAGCTTCGAGGTGCATGAGAAGGGGGTACTTTGCTTAAATATAAAGTTTGAGCTTTTACGTTTTTGAGAAATCTTGTTCAGACAGACCATTTTGCGAATTTTTTCGACTTAGGGGACCTTAAAACGTGTATTTCCGTTGAAATCTTGCGATCGCAATACTTTCTCACTAAATATATTTCATATATATAATAAGAGAAAATTAGCTTACTAATTAGTTAAAATCCACCATTCCTCCAAAAGCGACGTTTGTCCGCAATACAAGAGAATCATCGTCCCCATGTATTTATGGTCGCGACTAGTAGAACTCGTCAATTCCAGTCTTCCTTTATTCCCATGACATCCCTGTTACGATCTTCCCTAATACTTATAATCTGCAATCTTTCAAATCCAACCTCAACGAACACCTATTAAAGTCCCCACTTCCTCCTTCTCCTGTTCTTCCTGGTAGCAAAGGTCATTATAGGCCCGTTGGACCCTATGCAAAATTAAAAAAACGCTATTTACTATTAGATTCCTGGGCTATTTGGAATAAAGATAGATAAGGCCTCACAGAAAAGGGCCGAAGATTAACCCCGCCGCTAATGGACACCAAAATACATTCACCTGGAATAAGTAGGAAATGCTGAAGGTAGAGTCCTTTTAATTCTGCTCTCCTATGCTGATATTTCGATCTTGGATAAGAACATCATCAAAGGTCTAGAACTTTCGATTAAGCAATTTGGACTCAGGGGTCCTCAAAACATGTATTTCCGTTGAAATCTCGACATCGTTTTTTTTTTGCGATCGCAACACTTTTTCACTATATATTACATATATAAACAAGACAAATTAAAAATTAGGCAAAAGATAATAAACAGTGCCTGGAGTCCGTGCGTCCCTCGGATTTTTTTTAGTGGACAAGAGAGCTTTCAAAGCTAGGACCTTTACATTTAGACATAATACTTAACGAAAGGGTCATTTGTCAAAAATAAGCTCCAGCAAACAGAAACAGCCTAAATATATTTTCGCAAAGATGAGATCTAGCGCTATCGATTCCTCACCTCCTCCTCCCCGATTTATTAAACCGATCCGATTTTATAAATCAAATTTCATGAAAATAGTTAGAGCCGTCTTCGAGAAAAAATTTACATACATACATCACATATCCATCCTTGGAAACCTTCTAGAACATATAATACATATTTACAAGATTAGCTCGAGTTTTTTTTCCTTTGAGCCCTTATGGTAGAGTAGATACGTAATCATAGAGAGAAAACTGAAATTTTATTTAATCTCTTTGACTTTTTTTCTTACATTTATTGACTTTTTTTTTTATTAAATAATTTTTCTGACTTTTTTTTAGTCTCTTCGGTATCTGAGGCCATATAGACTTTGACAATTACAAATATCTTTTGGTTACGACACGTATTATCCAGGTTAAATAAATTTCATAGGAATCCGAACTCACACCCTTTGGCTTTTAAGGCTATCAATGTTGTCAATGTTTGTTTAACAACTCGGTCGGGAGGGGGGAGGGGAGGGACATTTTTCTTACTTAATAAATGGGAATGAGGAATTTTAAATAAATTTTGTGTGAAGAAAATTCTGATGACCTTTATATTGAATTTCAACGGACTTGAAAAGTTCTCTCTATCTGTATGTATATGTATATCCAAAATTTTTTTCTTAATATGGAAATTTTGACTTCACATTGAATTGGAGAACAAATCTGCAAAAAATTTTAAAATCGGTTCATGGCAACATGATCAAAATGGTCGTCGAAATTTTTAATTTTTATCCAATATTATAAATTTGCATTTTAACCACCCTTTTGACTATAACGTTTCGGCACAGATTATTTATTCTTCAAGTCTTTTGGAAATTACTATACAAAAACTGCAATCGAACACACATTTATATTTATAATATCAAAGGGTATTTAAAAAATCTCGATATCAAATTTTGTCCTCTGCTCTCACTCCTAATTCTAAGTATAATCAGAATTAGGTGGAGCCCTCCCCTCCAATCCTTGTTTTTAAAAAATTATAATTATTTATAAATCTCCTCCCTTTCTCTCTCGTTCTCTTTCTCCCTCTCTGCAGGCCCTTCCCCACCCTACTAATTTGCCAATCAAATCGGAAGCCAAAGTGAAATGGAAGTTCAGATCAGTTCAGGGAAAATCCTCTTAAAATAATGTATCTATGCCAGATGTTCGTGCATGTTTAATATTTTATACAATGAAAGCTCAATAATACTCATATTTTTTTCAAGTTCTGAGGTAGGTCTCGACTTAAGACCGAAAAGTCGACTGGAAAAACTGTCTTTTTTATAAAGCTCTTCGTAAATAATCCAACGCCTTCTCATTTCATAGGCAGCCATTATGGTACCCGATCGTCTCACTCTCACTCTGCTCGTTTCTCAACCTTTTTACTTAGATTACCATGTTATGAGTTCGTTATCACTGGTTTATAATATGTGTCGTAAAATCTTAATTATTACTCTTATCATAGGTGATATAATACAAAAATATTCTACATAAAACTAAAGAATATTATTGAAAAGTAATAAATATTTGACTTGAATAAGAACGGCACTTTTTAAAGTATTCTAGGGCTTCATACTTGTTCAAACCTGTTCATGTACAATATATAAATTTTTAATCGCAGGTGATGACTGATGAATTTTTTAGAAAAAAAAGGAATTATTTTCAGCCTTAAGCCGACACCTTCCTCAGAATTAGAAAAAAAAGAAGGAATTTTTTACCGTGGACTTTTCGGTCTTGAACCAAGACCTACCTCAGGACTTGAAAAAAGTTGTAATAATGTCAGGTGTTCGAGCATGTTTAATATTTTAATATCTCATTAAACATGCACGAACATCTGGCATCACATACTTTTTTCAAGTCCTGAGGTAGGTCTCGGCTCAAGACCGAAACGACTGGAAAAAATTCTCTTTTTACATCTGTCATCCTATTTTTTTTTTTTTTTTATTTATAAATGCTTAATAAAATTTAAATATTAGTTTAAGGCAAGAGTATTATTAATAGGGAATAAAATTGAAGTTTGAAGCACTGCAGTGATGAGTATAACGTTTCAGTAGAGATTGTGCAAGTTCTACAAGTTGCTTAGGCGTTACAAATACATATTATCTGAGGAACCATATTATAACAAGCACACATTCCTGCTCAAGAGATATTATTAGAGTTTCTCTGAGCAGAGAATAAAATAAAAGATAGAAGAAATATATTTAAAGTCTATTTTGAGAACGCTTTAATTGCTCTATAATCATAAACAGAGACATCATTCCAAAAGGTACTTAAATGGACTTCGTGGAGCTGTGTTCAGTTTATTAATTGAGTGTTTAATTGACTATATTTATCCAAAGATTTTATAAATAGGCCCCTGACCCTTGAATCAGAGGTAAAACCCCTTTCTTTTTGGTCTAAGTGTCAGAAGTTTACTTCCTGGCATGATTAATATTTAATATATAAATTTATTTCCTATCATTTAAATAAAAAATAAACAGATAAGATACCGTAAAAATTTTAGAATTTATCGAATATGTCTAATGGCCTAAAATTTTTGATCAATTAAAAACTGAAATACCTAAACTTTCTTAATAGTGATTGCACTCATTTATATAATTTTAATTACTTTATATAAGAAATTTTACTTTCCCACACTATTATATTTATTTGTGAGGGAAAAGTATTATGATTATGAAAAATTCTCCCCCCTCCTCCCAATTTTTTTCTCTGGAACAACTGATAGGAAAAGGATGAAACTTAACATAGTCCTAGGAGTGTCTAAGAAAGTATTAAAATTTGAAGCGGATCGGTCCGCAGGAGGCGGTAAGAAAGCCCCCTCTCCCAATATTTATCGCACACCAGGAACTTATCAGTATTCGCTGAACCAAATCTTTTGAAACTTGGTGGTAATAAAAGTTTATCTTCTCCCCCCCCCCGTTACAGAAACCTTCTATATCAATATAATTATATATATATAATTAAAATAAAAAATTTTTTAAAGCCTAAATCAAAAATAAAGTCCATCATACAAATTGTTAGTTATATAATCTTGTAAAATGATTGAAAGACTGATGAGTTATGCGTATCAAGAAAAAGACCATTTAAAGCAGGGGTGTCAAACTCAAAAGCTGGGCCAAATAAACAATGCTTAACTTTAGGAGGGCCGCAAAAAAAAATCAATGTTCATAGAAACAAATATTTTTATT
>JAAAKE020015450.1:0-28247 GCA_010014785.2 Anisolabis maritima
TACGGCCAGAGGTCGGCTGGGTTTGAGGTGTGTGTCTCCGTACACGTAAGCACCTCGGGTAAATAAACGGGGACCCCAGTAGGTGGGCCTATACGGTCCAAATGAAAAAAAAAAAAAAACCCCTTGGCTACTATATTAAATATTAAAAGGTGATATAATAAATATTGATTTTCTTTTTTTATTTGACTCTTATTAAAAGTAGGAGGAAAGGTTTTTTATCTTTTCGGCATCTTGGGCCATAGAGACATTAAACGATATTTATTATATAGAATATTAAGGACAAACTTATCCAGACATATTTATTTATATCAATTGGTATCCATTTGATTTAACTTCCATAGGACTGCCTAGGTTCTGAACCCACATCACTTGGCTTTGAAGGTTATCATTATTGACTTATCATTATGTTTAACTACGGGGTGGGGGCCGCAGGAAATATATTATATATATAAATGTAATTTCTATTGCTAACTTTAAAGAATAAATCAAAATAAAAGATTTTATATTATTGATTTTCTTATTAAAATTTTTTTCGGGCCAAAAATAAAAAACAAATGATAAGAGAATTTTCCTTAATTTAATCTTTACTATATATTGGGTTCACCAAAGTCCGTTCGGTTTTTGTCGTCACGAAACTTCAAGCAGTCTAATATGTAGCTAACTTCAGTCCGTCCCTTGCGAGTGCGCTCTCGTTAGATACTAGACATTTCAACGTAGTTTGACGCGAAATTCCGACGAGACCAGTTGACACACAAAATACAACCGGTTTATTCGTTTTCGTTTGATGCGAAATTCCGACGAGACCAGTTGACACACAAAATACAACCGGTCTCGTCGGAATTTCGCTTCAAACTACGTTGAAATGTCTAGTATCTAACGAGAGCGCACTCGCAAGGGACGGACTGAAGTTAGCTACATATTAGACTGCTTGAAGTTTCGTGACTACAAAAACCGAACGGACTTTTTGGCCAACCCAATAGATTAAATAATTCTGGGAGTGCATACATTTGTTAGTTTTTGTTATAAAGAATAAAACAAAATTTTTGTATAAGCCTAATCAAGATGTGGGGATATTATTAATCAATTTATTGATTCTAATATCTTCTAAACTTTTCTAAATTTAGATTATAAAGTTCGCGAGATATGAGAGATAAAAGAATGAATTTATTTCATAATGACTTCTAAATACTTTGATAAGTACTAAAGATTTTCTTTACTAATTTATTTAGCCTAATAGACATTTACGAAAACATTATTCTTTTTTCATTATCTTTATAGAGATAACAATTTTAAATTAAAAAAAAAAAACTACAAATATCTTTATTTGTGAGTTGGCGGTAGATATTTAATGAAGTTAATGGAGGTGGGAGTTAATATAAAAAATTTATATTTTGTTGACGACGTGCGCTTCCTATCATTGGAGGGAGGAGCAGGCAGCCAGGTGGGAAGCCTTTATTATATTAAAAAAAAAAAAAGAAAAAACAATTTTGTCTCTTGAAAAAGTAGCAGCATTGTATACAAGCTGATAGGCATTGATTGGCATTTATATATATATATTAAATACTCAACAAACTGATAATTCTGCAACTCTGACTCTATGCTTTGTCATTTGATTCATACGCTCTGAATGGACTGATGATGCCATTATTAAATTAAAACCGAAACGTCTCAAACTTGAGAGTTTTAATATCGTGGAGGCTTCTCATCTGGCTGCCTGCTCCTTCCTCCATTGTTATAAATGGATTTGAGTTCATTTCAATTTAATGTGTTCATTATGCACGAAAAATTTTTATTCTTTCAGTTATTCTGTAAATTTTTTTTTTTTCAATCTTATCATTTATTTTTTCTCCTTTTTTTTTTTTTTTTTTCATTTCTTCTGTGCTCCACTGCATAGAGTTTATACATCCTTAGTTTTCCATTTATATATACCCGTATATATATATAATTTCTTTTTCTGAAGCTGATTCGATGATCTGGAAAGTCTTTGCTGAGGAAAGGAAAGAGATATTCAACCGAAGAAAGACAAAGAGAGTAACGCGCAATAGTAAAAAAAGAAAAAGAAAGTCGACTTTTTTGGTTCCAAAAGCGCTTTGGAAACTTTCAACACCGACTCCTTTTTTTTTATATAACGATTTCTGTGATGAAATAGATTTTTTTTTTGCAATTTAGCCTCTAATAAATATCTATTATTAGTTGCCTTCAACTCAGGATTTGAAGTTTATTTGCATATCCCTTCTTCACTTTGATAATATTAATATTAGACTCTTTTTATAATATTCCGCCATATTTGTTTTGTTTATTTCATTTGCTATCCAATTAGATTTTGAATAATTAATAAGCACACTTACTAGCAAGGTAGTTTTGTAGTTTATAGGAGGAAAAACGAAGTTTCATGCCAACATAATTTACTGATTAGGAGCAACTTTTTGATTCTAGGTTGAGATCATCTTCAAGCTTTAAGGATCATTCTTTTAAGTAAAATATGTTTTTCATTTGTCATGAAGATGTTCCACTTGGGAAGACTTGGCACTATAGTAGTGTAGTATTGAATGCTTCCATGTTTGAGATGCGACTCTCTAATTTATACATATATGATAGAGCAGGAAATGCAAACAGGAGAAAATTATACAAATTTATTTTAATGACGATTTATTTAGATCAATTTCGATATCGCTTAAGGAATAGAATCGGTTGTCGTCATTTTTATGGCAATAGCGAAGTGTGGCCGGTCAACTTATCATCTCTCAACCCTAATCTTTCTTTATTGATTCAAGTAGCTGCTCACTGGGTAGGCTAAGTGAATATCATGAAAAACTTCATAGCGGGGATCTGGGTCAAGTATCAGGCATGCTAGCCACTATTATCATAATCCAATAAACTCGCTATAAATATTTATTTATATAATTTAAATATTTGATCAAAGGAGGTAAATTCCCTTCTAGGTCCTAACTATTATAGTGGTGATCAATAATATTTAGTATCTTTTATTTGCATTGCCCATTTGGGTAAATACTCAAATGAATGTGTTAAGTTCAGTCCCTGAATAGGTATAAACTGTTTTAATAAAATTTTATACTCAGAATATCTGATAAATACTGGGCTTCTTGGTATTGGGTGGATTCTGGTACAATTGGATAACACGTTAAAAGCTGGAAAACACGGGTTCGATCCCTGGGAAACTTGCGTTCCGATAGCACCAAAAATACTTAAAAAAAAAATCTAGTACTAATAATTTATTAAAAATTTTCAATTGAAAATTCTTCCTATAAATAACTCTATTTTAGGATGTTGAATAATGAAAAAAAAAAAAAAAAAAAGCAGAAATAAATTGAAATAATAAATATTCTAACTCAATAGAAAAGACCGAAATTGTAGTCTCTATTTATAAAATATTTATAATCGGAAATGTTTATTTCCGAAGAGTTGCTCTAAAATTCTTCCGGAGCATATCGCGTTATTTATCGGTCTTATAAATGCAGAAGGGGATGTAACCGAAAACTCGGCCAAACTTTTCGCTACCCTTTTGCGATTTTGCGCTTTTGCGTGAGTTGGTCTTCCCCCAACCCCTGGACCCTTAGAGCCCTTCGCTCTTCACATTCCGCCCTTCCGACAGTCATTCAAAGACATTTTAACTCATTGCGATTCAAATGATACGCGTTTGGGAAAATTATTTAAAAGATCACCCTCTATCTGCCTTTTCCTTTAGTAAAAAATATATATATATCTAAGAGTGATGACGTTTTTGATAACAATAAAAAAATTTATAAATAATAAAAAAAATCTCCCATTTTGCATAAATGAATTGATAATTTTTAAACTCTTGTTTACAATGGTATTCTATTAATATTAAATTATGAATTATTACAGTAGAAGTAGAACTTTTTGAAAGAAAATTATAGGGAAATATTAAGTCCGTCAAAAATATAAATGGTCTTCAGTACAATTTGCGTTTTTTTTTTAACATTTCCGTATCCTAGACTCTACACATATATTTTTTTAAATTAACCAAAATAATTTAATAAATTTTATGACTCCGGACGGGAAACCAACCAGGGCTCTTAGATCAAGGAACAAGAGCTTTATCTCTGGGGCAGTAGGACAGATTGCGTTATCAATTAAAAGAAATAGTCCGAAGCCAATCCACGGAATGCCAGAAATAAGTTTATTGTTATTTTACTTCCCAATAATTGTTATAATTATAAATTTTGGCAATCTCACACACTATGCATAATTTTAATGAAAATTTTTTATTATTTTTATGAATAAAATATTTATTTCTTTTAAAATGAACAGTGAAAGAGCTAAAGAAATTTTTTTTGAAAGCGGATTAGGGTATCCAAACTTTAAAAGAAGTACCCTCTCAGAGAAATTGTGAATTCTTTATTCTTCTCTCCTCCTCACTTCATTAATTTCTTCTTTACTTATCTCAATACTAAAACCAATTATTAAAAACTATATATATATAGACCCATAATTTTTCTTTTTTCTTTTCGTTGCATTCTAAATTTTCTTTAATAATTTTTCATTGTACTTTTTTAATTAATTTTAATTTAACAATTGTTCAATTGTCTAAATTTCTTCCCAATTAAATATCAAATCAAGTTTTCTTCATGAAAACAAATTTTATAAAATTCTGCTTGACATTCGATCTATAAAAAAATTATCTTCAGATGAAGAATTTCACATTTCAGCCTAGAACGATCGTTCTTTATTTTTATAGATCTTCGTTCCTTTTAAAGACCTGTACTGATTTAGAACTAGTTCATCCCGAAATCTCAATCCTATTCCATATTGTTTCATTGAATTTTATGAATGGCAAGCGCTTTATTTATTATTAGAACCCAAAACCAATTAAATAACAAGTAGAATAATCAAAATGAAAAAATATTTTTATTTATTGAAAACGTTTGCCATCTTCAGAATTTAAATTAATATATTGATATCCTTTCGAAGAGGATCATTAATTCTACAATAAAATCATATTCAAAGACAAATTCTTTCTTTACCTGGATGTTTTTGAAACGTTAAGACCTCAATGAATGAATCTTTTTGTTCTTTATTTTTTAAATTACATATTATTGATCTTAATTAGAACAAAATTAGAGCTTTTAAAATGCTAACATTCGTAGATCTTTCTTTTTTTTGGCATGCTTACTATTGAATATCGTTGAGATATAGTACTCACCTGCCCAAGATCTTGGACACACAGCCATTGGACACTTGAAGTATCCGAGAGATGTCGCAGGGACGAGCTCCACTATGCGCGAGTTCGACAATCTTCTGACGCGTCGAGTCCGGCAGGGGGCGTCCGCTGACAAACACACCCCCTAGCTGATTCACGCCACTGTGCCCTGCACACGACCTGCTTAGTGCGCCCCCTTCGCTCGCCTCCTGGGCTCAAGGCTTATCGGACCGGAAGGAAGGGAACAAAACTCTGGGAGGTAGGGCGAGAACCAAGAAGCCGAGCGAGGGAGCTTCGACAAGGACAGAAAGGAACCAGGGCCCGACCAAAAAGTCGTCCTCCCTTCTGGTTCCTGTTCCTCCTTCTCCGCCTTGGCCAGTAATTCCGTTCCAAAGAAAAATCAACGTGGAACAGCAATACCACTACTAGAGAGAGCTATTGATAAAACACAAGGAACGGAATTTGTGGCTCGAGTCGAGTCGTTCGGTTGATGAAGTCGTCAACTCGAGCCCTTCACGGGGATACTCGCTCAATAAGGCCGGGGTGGTGATTTAGGGGCGGGCAGGAATGCCAGATGGACTTTTAGAATGGGGTTCAAACAATTTTCATGGTAGATTTTTAGTGGAAAAATTAGGGTGTTGCTGCTGGGTCAACCCAAACCACTACACAACCACATGAGGTGCCATTTAACCGTGATTTCTCAGTTTGACTTTTGACACTTTTTTAAAATGTTGAAAACTTGATATATTAAAAACCAAATCAAATTGATTTATATAAAGTCATCCATATTATGAAATATAATTTTAAAAATCTTACATTAATATCAGAATGATTTATTTATCAAGAGCTGCGTGGACCGACAAGATCAAGGGAGAATTCACTAGGATTATAAAAAAAAAAAAAAAATTGAACCAGTTAATAAAAAGAGTTTTTTTTTAAATACATGACTCCATATTTTGAAATGAATATTTAATTTAATTGCAAAAACTTTACATCTCTAAATTCATTCATTTAAGACTTAAATATAAAAAAATAGTTATTCTTAAAACAAAGTATTTTCCCCAAAAAATAAAAAAAGGATTAAATTTTTTGATTCGTTTTTCTTATTAATTAATAAAGAAACTCTTTCATTTAAAGCATTTTTATCATTTATCACTATCAATATTTTGACATGCATTATGGATCTTTTTATTCACGATTTTATTATATAACCTGAATAATTGTGAAAAGTAGAAATTTCTGTTTTACTTATTACAAAATTTGCTATTTAAGCTCCCTTTGCTGCAGATTCTATCATTAGTTGGCCATCGAAGGGCGCTGCCTCTTTGAATATGCATCTTTTAATATATTAATCTAGGTTCTTTTTTTTTTTAAATTTAATTGATATTCAACCATTTTGTTTATGTGAATTATTGTTTAAATAAATTAAATTAGGACAGACTACTACTAAGTGTCATCTGAAGGAGGAAGGGCGCATTTACCCATCTCAAAGATTTAAAAAAAAAAATTAACTTTAGAAAGAAACACTGTTCTATTGAATTTCTTAGAAAGCAATTAATTTTCTAAAAAATTAAATATAGAAACATTTTAAAATTTAAAGGAAAAACAAATATATTGACTTTATATTTTTTCTTAGGATAGTGTACTACCCCCCTCCCCCTCTACTCCAACCCAAATCTAAAATGACTATAGCAACCATGCCTTTTCTATATACGTGTGTTGTCTTATAATTTAATAAAAATATATTTTTTTAATATAGTGAGAAAAAATAAATTTTCTATAAAAAAACATTTTCTCTTATATTTATCCCACAGGTATACGGTATTCTCTGTTTAAGAGTGTATTGGGAATAGGCCGTATAACTCACGATTCATTTATTCGTTTAGAGTTAAATAATTCATAATACTAAATCCAGAGATGATATAAGAATAAATATTTTTTAAATTATAAGAAGTGATATTTCTAAAATTCTTATTAACCGATTGAGCTTAACTTCTTGAAAAAGATGACTTTATATAATAAAATTTATTTATTTTCTCTTTATGTAGATTAATATCTTTTTGTAGTCTTTCCTGAGCTATCACGGTCATATTTGAAGAGATTTTAAAGGGGGTGTCCTAAAAGGTCATGAGAGAATTCACGTAATTCATCATCCAGGCAACAAGTAGCGTGAAAAGCTAAGAAATGTCCAAGTACAACATAACTGGCCCCCCCGCCTCGGACCGGGCCGGGGCGCGCGAAGCGCCATGTCCCCCCATAAATAAAACAAAAAAGGCAGTGGGGCGGAGACCCCCCACCTTTTGGGGGCGGAACTTGGCGCGTCCCGGCCTCACGACGCTGCGGGCCCAACACCTTGAACAACAGTGAAACAGAACACGCAAACGCCCACGCACGCATCCACGCACTCATGGTCTCACATTCACGCACACGCGCACTTGGGAGCATGCGGCATTCCCTGGCTGGCCTACACTTCTCGGGCCATACAATCTACAATCTAAAAAACCTTTCCTTTCTTCTTCTCTTTTATTAATTAATTAATTTTTTAGGTTCAGGTTTTGCGTTCGTTTAAAAAAAAGACTTTTTAGAATGGGTTATATTATATCATCTTGATAGAAGACAATCATATATGAATGAATCTTTTTAATTCTAAAATTTATAGACTTCTTATTAGCTATTCTACAAGTTCTACAATAATTAATTATTTGGTAGCCAATTGCTGTTAGAGAAGTAAAAGGCAGATTGTAGCAAATGAAAGAAAGTCTTTGGATGCCAAAAGTCGAACGAAAACATTTCGGACAAAATTTATTCGTCCATCCTTACTCACTTATAAACATTTTAGCAAATATCCTATAAGAGACTGTGAATAGACGAATAAATTTTGTCCGAAACGTTTTCGTTCGACTTTTGGCATCCAAGGACTTTTTTTCATTTGCTTCTTTCATCTGCCTTTTACTTCCTTTACATATATTTACATTCTATAATAAGATGGAAAAATGTTCATATAATTTAATAAATTTATTTATAATTTTTTTTTTTAGTGAGGCTGTCAAATTCTAAATAGAAAAGAGAGTAAATTCTATGGGGTTTCAAAGTGAAGGAGTGATGCCTTCCCTAGGCTAGGAACAAAAAGATCAGATAAAATTTGGTGAAGGGAAAAAATGGGAAAAAAAATATCAATATTCCCGGAGAGTAAAGGGCCCTGAGTTTTATGTAATATGATATTTTCACATAACAAAAGAAACTAGAACAGGTGCTTTTTTAGTTCAGAAACCA
The DNA here is from genome assembly GCA_010014785.2 of Anisolabis maritima. NCBI lineage: Eukaryota > Metazoa > Arthropoda > Insecta > Dermaptera > Anisolabididae > Anisolabis > Anisolabis maritima. Next base: position 8,456 of record JAAAKE020015450.1, read on the forward strand.
GGAGTCGTTTCTCTTTTTGACTAATAAATAGACTTTTAAAAACTACTCAATGGGTAAATATTAATATTAATTTTTTTTAATGGATTACTCGCTGTTATAAATAAAGAGCATTTTTGGTTTATTTTAGTAATTATAATTCAGTACATGTTAACTTGACAAAGGAATGAATGAACCTGAGAAATAGTAGCCAAAAACGTTGTAACATTATACTATCCCCCTCAAATGTAATTGGACTAATTCTATCTTTGGTTTCGTCCTAATCGATATAATAATTAGGACACTTACATGTACATAAATTTAATAATAGGTAAAATATTATGAAATTTGAATTTCATATAGATCTCCTAATTTTATTTATTTTTCTTTCTTGAGTGAACAGCCTTTAATTAAAGGCATAAAAAACCTCAAAACCTACAAAAAAAAGTAACTCCCCGTTTAGTTATCCCTGGTGGCATATACCAAACCCCAACTCTGGTGTCGGTCCTTCACCTCTCTTCTTCCTCACAATCCACCTCCCCCTCCCTCTCCTCGACCCCAAAAAATCTCTCCTAATTATTCATTAAGACGAAACAAAAGATACAGGTTGTCCTTTTTTTTTTGAGGGAAAGAATATATTAATGGTTTTTGTATTATTAATTACTTAAATAAACCACCATTAATGCCAAAAAAAATATCTTTTATTTATAAGAATAATAATAATAATCGTGAAAATTTAATTTACCTAATAATTGCTGGTAAGTAAAAAAAACATTAATTTATATAGTTTTTGAAAATATAGATGGCGCTTTTTAACGGTCCTTTACACACTTGTTCTTCCAATCTAACCTATCCAATTAAGTATTTTTCTGGATTCTAATGAATTTCATTGAGCTCTGATTAAATATACATTAAATAAGGCCCCGCATCAATTTGAAACATACATATATTTGATGTGAATACGCCATTATTATCGGAACAGTACTGGCAGCATGCAGGAAAGTTTGAGCGTAATAAAATGACGATTCACTATATAATTTGCAAACCTAAAGCAACATCCAAAAATAATATAGGATATGTAATATGTCTAAAGCTATGATTGAAGGAAAAAGAAAGGAGTTCATATGATGTCCGTATCTGAAAAGACTATAACATAACATTTAAATAAAAATAAAAATGTATATATATTTATCCTGAAGATGATGAGATGTGGCCGAATGGTACAATCTCTAGGATGAGATTGCATCCAAGGGAAATTAAATAAAAATTTTATTTATCTTTTAATTCTCAACGTTTCGGACACAAATCGTGTTCTTCATCAGGACAATTTCATGTTAATAGAACATGGTGTAACTTCATATTTATAGTTTATAAAGATTTTTACCAACATTTTAATATATTATAATTAACTTTATAATTATATTATTAAATTGTAATAATATAAATATTTCAGATATAAAGTATAAGGAATTATTGAATTTTTTTGTTTAACATGTAAATTTTTTTCCTTGCTTGCTGTGGAATCTGAAGGAGGCGATTTGTGTCCGAAACGGTAATAATTAAAAATTAAATAAAATTTTTATTTAATTTACTAAATTGCATACTCATTTTCCTAGTAAATGTATTTATATAATATTTTAAATAATTATTCAATTTATTTTTTATCTTAAAAACTATGATTCTATTTTAAAGCAATTTATGAATATTAGAAATAGCAATTAAATTTAAAAACATTCCAAAAAGACTTTTAATTTAGGTTATTGGAACGCAAAACAAATCCCTAAATTGATTAATAATTTGTAAAATGAATGAAGTAATTGAGATATGCAATGAAATAATAGAAGAAAACAGTTTCTATTTGTTCGTTTAAATTATTTTATTTTAACGATCTTTTACCCTTAGGAGAACATCAATCACATTAACTAATCTTTAAATAAATAGTTCAAAGAATCAAATAGATGTTGCATCCTTCATTAATTTCAATTATCTGAAGTTTATAGCCGACATTGAAAATTTTAGATTAAAAGGGAGAAAATTAGAGGGGATTTGATTAAAAATTATTAAGTTATTCAGATGACATTCCAAATTGTCACTTATTAGTTATTATATTATTTAATCTTATTATTTAAAAAGTGCCTTAAAAAATTTGTCCTTTCTCTATGGAGTAATAACAACACTTGTTTCATAATTCTGAGAAATTATTTTCTAGTCAAAGTGAAAATTTATGATAACAGATAGATAATTCGTACGTTTTGCTTCTGAAAGGTAGGCCACATAAAAGACCAATTGACTAATGGACCTAGAGTAATTAATCAAAAAATTAATTAGTGTGTTGGTCATTTGGGTTACCTCCCATGGTAATACTAGCAAATACTTGTTATCGTTAATTTATGTCTATTCGGTAAAGGTCTCTTTTATAGGATTTTGAAATTTTTTTTACCTAGAATTTCGATAATAATTTTATTATTAAAAAAAAAAAATTTAATTTTCTACAATTAAATTAAATTTTTTACTCTTTCCAAGTTTATATACTGTATTTCAGCAAAAATTACTTAATAATATCCCTAATTGGCCTATTATGTAAAATAAAAGCATTAGTGCCCTTTATCTTTAAAATAAAAATTTTGGTCATTACAGCTCATTCATTACTTATGTTTTGATGAATAAGAACGTGTAAGACTTAAAATATTGTTGACATGTAAATATATACGCTAGCGCCAATAGAAATCAACAGAGTTAGTATTATTTGCACTAGTGCGTTTTCTATTGGCGTAGCTATTTACATTTAAACAATTATTTAAGTTTAAGGTATTCCTCTTATCGTTTAAAACGTGAGCTATAAATGAATTTTTATTCTATTTGGAAAATTTGAAATATTTTTTATTATAAAATTTTTATTTTATTATTATCTTATTTAGAGAAATTAGTGGATTGAAACATGTCCGAATTAAATAATTTTTTCCCAACAATTTTCTCCAAATTAATCTAGTTAAATATTTAAATCAACGATGTTTTTTTTTTTAAATGAATAGAGCCTATCCCACCCACTCGAAGATATATTTTCAAATAAAGCATCAACATCGAAGCCTTTTTTTTATTCATGGACTAAATAATTAAATTTTAAATTACGTATTTACAAATTTTTTATTAAATAAGCCATATTAATATTATTTCATTTAAGCATTAATTTTTTTTATTATCTCCAAAGTATACTAAATTTTGACATATATCTACGATAAATTAGAAATTATGGGGAAATTTGTTTTATTAATTAAGATTAATCAAAATAAAGATGTTTGATGTTAATAAATTTTATAGTTTATAAATGTTAATTTCTCCTCTGAGTTATCCAAAAGAAATTTTGAATTATTTTGGGAAAAATAGTAGTTTATATTTTAAAAATATTTATTAGTTACGAATAAACTGGTTTATTTTATTCAAAACTTATATATCTTACAGATATTCTCAGCCAATTAAACAAGCTGATTATAGTAGTCGTTTTTTGAATGCCTATTTAAAAAATTATCCAGTTCCACTAAGAAAATGGAAACCCCACCAAATCCAAAAATAAAAGAAATAAAATTAATGAGTCTTTTTACTAAGAAATTTGCTATATTGTCCTTTTGTATGTACCATAGGTTGCATAAATTCATTCTTGTTTGCTTTCTGGAAGGTAGGCAACCCAAATGACCAATTCACTAATGACTTTTGGCGTTTGCTCCACAGCTTCTCTAGACCGGACCTATGAACCTTACTAGAGACTAACAACTAAGCAAGCTCAGTTGCTAAAGTTAAATGCACCAGGATCACTCTAGAGGAGATCTGGAGCAATTAATCGAAAAATCCATTAGTGAGTTGCCCATTTGGATTGGATACCTTCCATCATCCAAATATGACGAATTTATTCACTTATGGTAATAAGCTAATAGACCATTTCAAAGGTAAGAATTTGCCTTCTTCTTGATGATAGATGATTGTAGGGCCTAGACAGCCCAACGATAAAGCAGATGTAGTTTGCAGAATGGCCGGATAAACTGCGTTGGATAAGGATTAATTATAAAAAAAAAATAGTTATTCTTTTATAAGTATTCATAATTAAATAAAATATTAATATCTGTATTCTATATAAGTATTTGAATAAAATAAAACTTTTCTCCATTTTTCTATAAAAATAATAATGAAATAATTTAATTTCTTTTGTAAAAACTCATAGAATCATAATAGATAGAAGAATATTGAAATATGTCGGAATCTGATACCTTCCAAGCTCGGGGCGCTGATTTCAGCCCAAACAGCCCCTGAGTGGAACAGAAAAATGAACATTTTTGATTCGAAATAATTTGAATTGAATATTTGTAAATAAATGGATAACTATCTGCAGAGGATTTGCTCTCCTTTAAGTCGGAATCGGATTGTCAGCCTTCGGGACGATGGAAGGGAACCTTGTGCAGACTGCACCACCCTCAGTAGCACCCGGGAAACCCTCGGCAGCCGCCGCCCCTTCAGCCCTTCAGCTCTCTTGTCCGGAATAGATGGAGCATGAAAGCTAAATAGTCGCGACTCTGGCTTAGGCTTCTGCTCCGAGAACCATCTCTTGCCAGGTCAAACATCAAAGAGCGAAATTTTATCCGAAAATATATATTTTTTTTCTATTTTCATCAAATAATTAAATTTATCAGGATTATCAGATTATCGGAGAAAAAATTAAACAGATTTATTTAGCAACAAAAACTACAAATAGTTCTGTGTAGATTTAAGCCCGATTCACTGAGTGAACTAGTGGAGATAAAAGGAAGGGTTAATTAAGACCGCCTCTGCCTTCTTTCTCTTAGATAATTAATTAGGATAAGGACGTTTTAAAATTTATTTTTATTACATTTTTTTCAAATATATATATTACCGTTTGAAATACTTTAAATAATAAATGAAAAATAATATTTTCTGAATAAATAAATAAATTTCAAGAAACTCTTCAAATCTATCTACTTTCTCTCAGATAGAAAGTGGATCCTTTCTTTTGTTTCTAATATAATAATTAGGATAATTAGGAAAGGTTCATATATAAAATCAAAAAATAGTAAATTTAATTATTGTTAACTTTTTTTTAATGAAATTTGATGACTTTGGTTTCTATATACTTCTCCTAATTATCCCTGAAAGAAAATATAGAGTTTACTTTTGAAACGGATAGTATTTTTTTTATATATTATCATTGGAATGTTTAATAAAATATAGAAAGTGAATAATTTGAGATATATTTTCTTTAATTTTTATCTTCTTTTAAGGTGATAAAATTAAATTTTTGAAAATCTCAAATTCCCCTGAAACCCTTGACTATGATTGGTAATTTTTTTTTGGCATCGGAGCGCATTAGCCATACGATAAATTGTCTAATTGTGAAGATAAACCTTATTGTCTAATCATATTTATTTAAATAAATTGGTAACCAATAAATTTAAATAAAATTTATTGCTCAGGACCCGAAGCGAACCTCTGAGCCTTATATCTTGAAAAAAAGAGCTCTCTCCCTCTGCTCTAAGGCCTTATATACTTTCTCATTTTCGCTTGTGATTAGGATTAATTTAAGGCTTTTGAAATTTATAAACTCAAAACAAAGAAAACAAGATTTCAATAAATATTTAACAAGTGAACATAAACTGGAACATAAGTTTAAAGACGTTCCTATTTTTTTTTCCTTAAATTCCCTGAGGCATTTTAAAAATGTCTATTTCTATAAGCCTATTTTAAAACACGCTTGATTGGACAAATAAAATTTAAAAAATTATCCCCCAAGATCTATGCAAAATTCCAAAAAAAAAAAAGAGCCGACTGAGAAGTCCTGAGATTCGATCAGGACTTGATGACTTGACTAGCGACCTGTAATCCAATCCGAATAGTTCCTGTCAACAGAACGACTGCTGTCGCCTGTCAAAGCTGTATTTCTTGCTTCGGTCCCTCTTATCAAAGATATCTTAGGAAACAAAATTTTTTTAAGAATAGAGAGGTATTCAAATTATTAATATTATATAATATTAATTTACACTCACACTTTCCTTTCAATATTCGCCAAAGATGAGATATAGATTTATTGAGTTGAAAAAATAATCATACATTTTTTAATTATAAACTCCTCTGGTTTCTTCTTAATGGATTTTAATAATTTTGTTTTAAAAACATTTTCTCTTATTGTTTTATTTTTCAGAAAAAATATCAGAAATATCGGTAAAATTTTATTGACCTCCAATTTAATCTAATTTAAATAGTTGTCCCTTGGTGGATAGGTAATGCTCTCGCCTCACATACCAAAGGTCAATGGTTCGGTTTCCGTTCTAAGCGATTAATTTTATTTATATTATATTGGCTACCAATTAATATAAATAATTAAGGAGGAGTGTCTAAATGGCCTCAGATGCCGAAAAAAGACTTAAAGAAATTAATTTAAATAAATATGGACTAATAACATTAATTTTACAATTTATCGTATATGTCTAAAGACCTCTGAAAACAAAAAAATAAATTATTATTATAGCAGTAAAATAATTATGTATACATAATTAAAATTATTTACTTCAACAGATTCTTCAAGAGGGAAGGAGAGGGGGAGAGCTTAATAACTGCCTGTACATGTTTAAAAAAAATCCCAATAAAATCCTTTCACTGATCCCCGATTTCAAAAGACGTCTTTTGTACAAGATTCTGCTTTTATTTTGCCGAATCCTTTATTTAGCTTGGTAAGAATAAGCTTCATGTTTTTAACTCAATATTTTACAATAGCAAACTTTGCGATCAACTTTGACATATATCTATATATAGAAAAAAAGACTATTTTGAAATTTTTTTTAGGTTTTTACAAATGCTTAGTATCATTAATTCTTTGCCAATTTTTCTAAGGCAGAAACGGACACTAAGAAATCTTTAATATAAATATAATAAATATTTTGGACTTAAAACTTTATTCTTTGCCGACCTTTTAGGTTTGTAGGACTATATATCACTACTTCTGGAGTAGTGAATAAGTCTGTTGTCTTTATACTTTTAAAATTTTTTTTATTTATTATTTTCATATAATGTTGCCGCTTGAATTTTTTATTTTTTATAATTTGACAATGAACTATAAAATAATCCTAAATTTGGTGAAATGGAATTTTATAAAAGTGGCTAAATGCGAGGTCTTTATAAAATCTCTATGGCAGGCAGTGACACTCAATGGAAAAGGTCACTTAATTTCTTTAATCTGATTATTTAAATCATTCGCTTCTTGATTATTGTTTACGCTATTCTCTATCCAGGAAAATATAAATTAAAACGCATAGCGGATTTTGTAGAAGCAGCGACGATATATATTCTTCGTCTCAAAAGAAAGTGTCAAACACTAGCTATTCTTATCTTATTGGATAATTAGGAAAGATACATGAAAACCAAAATTATCAATTTCCAATTTAACATTTATGAAATTTATTATTTTTGTATGTTATTTACCTCTTCTAATTACCTAATAAGATGATACAAAATATAGTTTTTGTCCAATTTCTTTTACAAACTCCCAGCAAGCCTTTTAAAAATAATAAGATTTTTATTTATTTTTTCTAAAACGACTCTAAATTTTCAATTTAATTATTATTTTAAATTTTTATTTGAGGACTAAATTTAAACAGACTGACAACTAAAGTATAATGTTTGTTTAAAGATTTGAAGCGTTAAAATGGTTGAAATGGAGGTTAAGTGAATTTTTTTATTTTAGGTCTTTAGAAACTATCATGGGAATCTTATTACGGCGGTCCTTTTAAGATTATATTCGAATATAGAATTTTTTTTAAATTTTATATTTGTTTAGTCGGCTATTAATATTTCATTTAAGGGCAGTCAACCAACGGGAGCAAGAGGCGCACGCTAAACATCGCTAACGAGGCGTTGGAGGAGAGAGAGGGGTGACACGAGTGATGCCAGAGTGGGGAGAATGGGCAACCTGGTGGGGGGATGAGCCGGTGAAGAGGTGGGATGTAGCCAGGAGGGGAGGGGCGCTTAGCAAGTCAATGGCGGAAATGCAATTAGCCGGCAACAGCTAGCAAACAGCTCGCAGCGGTGAATGAAACGCGTGTAACGTAAACCCGCAATGAACCAACTTGCAGACAACTTTTAAATTAACTTAGGCCAATTAAAGCTCCATTTTATACACTCAAAAGTCTCGCTCCTAATAATTGAATTAAACAAAAAAGCAAATAAACAAAAAAACAAACAAATCACAAAAAATAGATGATTAAATTATCATTTATTAAATGTGGCTAAATGATTAGTCAAAAATCATATCAAGTCATTTCATAATTTCCAGATGCAGACTAACAAATCTAAGTTTATTTCTTATAATTTTTATTTTTTGAAGTTAATGAAGAGTTTTTTCAGAGACTAAGGAACCTCAAAAATTAGAATTAAATTAAATAATTGGATTTGAAGTTCCCAGTGAAGTTTCTAAAATATGAACAGATCTGTTACAAATTTAAATTTACTATTAATCTCCTGGCAAATTTTAAGGGAAGTACAACTCCCCTTATGATTAAAAAAAATTATTGAAACGATCAAAAAATTTTGTAAAAAAAAAAAAAATTAAAAAGCAAAAAACAAAATTGATTAAGAAATTTCAAAATTTTGCTTCAATCCCTCATGGATTTTATTTATTTTTGATATTTATTGTTCTCATATGAGATAATAAATTAATAATTCTGATTGTCTCAAGTGTAATTTTGGCAAAAATTATTATAATTACTGAAAATAAAAAAATTGGCTCTAGTAGTAGTCAGATGACAGATGAAGAGGAGGTTTCAACCAAAGGAAGGAGCCTCGGTGAAAAAAAATTTCTAAAATTTAGAGATGTTTCGGCTTTAATGAAATATCGCCATCATCACTCACTATACAAACAACATAAATATAAATATTCTGGACAACTCTGCACTTGTACTCGAACCTTGAGTTTATACTCTAAGATACATTTTTGTATATAGTTGATATTATTGTATTACTGAACTATTGAAAAATCATCTTACGTAACAATCTTTTAGTGGAGTGATATTGGCGATATTTTATTAAAACAGAAACGTCTCCTCTACGTTTTAGTTTTTTGCACAGTCTCCTTCCTTAGTTGGGCTTCTTCATTTTTATAATTAATTATGTTGATGAGGATAAAAATTCTGAAGAATTCTGAAACAGCATCTTAATATTTTTTTGTTATAAATTTTACTCTGCTCTTTTCTTCACGACCCTCAATGAACTTCCAGTGACTTCCCTTGCCAGTTCAGTGAAGCCTTAAAGCCGATAGTCTAGCTTAGGACTCGGTATTGATATTGCCATATACAATGTTTTTGCATCTAATGTTAGGGTTACTTTACTTTCCTGACATTTATTTATCATGTCATATTTTTTAAATTTCTTCTTCAATTCCGTTTTTTATAAGTCAACCGATGTTGGCCACCTCGGGTCATACGAAATGAAGTCATCAGTTGAATCTGTGGGGTAGTTTGTAGCAGATAAGTTAATCCATCGATTTATATAGAATAAAATATTAAAATTAGCTCTCTTAATTTGAGATTTTTTTAAGATTTTGTCCTCATTTTGTTGCATTTTTTTATAAATCCATAAAAACAAATTAAACAAATACCTTGGAAATTACTTGGAATTCTTTGGGTACAAATTATTTCATATTTCAATTTATTTTAGTTTCTTTTATCCCGGACTGTACTCTATCATACTGTATTTCTATTGAATTGACAAATTTTGAAATTTGTTTTATTCAAAATGAACTCTCATTTTTTCTAAACATAAATTTTCTAATATAAAGAACATTTCTAAATTTGTAACAATTTGAAAAGAAAATTCTAAAGTGAAAATGTCATGGCCAATGAATTAAGAGCAATATACAGTCTTTAAGATTAAAAAATGTCTTCAAGGGCAGGTGTTCCTTGAGTTCTTGACCATCTCGAGAATATCTGTTTACTACAATACAGCGACCGACAATAAATGACAATATTTAACAGCTAGATGAAATTTTTGGGCAAAGAATGAACGAGTGGGGTAAAAAGCAGCCCGCCTTGAATAGGGAACAAGAATGTCTCAAATGTGCATGGTATTGTGATGATTAATATTGTCCGGTACAGCCGGCTTTGTGTCCTGGGTCTGTTGACACCCCGGGTTCTGTGGCTGGGTCACAATGCCCTACAAATCGACCAGGACAATTGCCAGACGCGTTTACAAATAAGCTTTTGCAATTTTCGGCACGTTAGCAAGACAACAGGCTAACTGACACCTCAAATGAGACTGTTTACTTCGACATTTATTTCCGAAATTGATATATATATATATATCACTCTTGAGTTACAGATAATTATTTCGAGGACTAGAAAATGTTTACTCAATGGATTTATTGATATTTAATTTTTCCCCCGAGTAGTCTATTGTCTACTTTATTAATAGCCAAGATAAGAGGGGATGATTATTAGTTAATCCCCGCAGAGGAGTTCAGAGGTCGATCCCTCGTTAGTTGGCTGCGCTTGTTGTTCATTCTTTCCCTGGAGACCACTTGGAATCAATTATGCCCACGCTTGGGAGTCACCCTAAGAAAGGCCAAGAGAAAGAGACACCCCCGCCCCGGAGAACCCTCAAGAGTGTCTTTTGAAAATTATCAACTACCCCGCTTAAAAGGCCGTGTCACGAGGCCCTTTCCGATGAATTGCTCCCACACCCTCCTCATTCGTTGGGGTTCAGGCTTATGTGTTTTGTTAGAATGGATCTGAATTTTTTCATCCTCGCAAATCAGCAGATACCAGACTAGATATTATTTTTTTTATTACATTTTATAGATTATGACTGGTAGATAAGATTCATTTTTATGAGTTATATCGAAATTGCCATTTTTTTTTTTTTTTTTTTGATGCTGGGCATATGTGTGTAACACATCAGCTGATAAATATTACAAATAACACCATATTTTCTCTGCTTAATGAGAAATCCTCTTTTTAATTCAAGCAATTATTGGAAAGCCATCCATATGACATGATCTCTTTTTTTGGGAATGACAACCAAGAATTAGTAAACCAATCAATGGAATACGATTTGGGAAAGGACTAGAATGTCAATATTATTTTGCCAAATAATATATTATATGCGGAAGTTATTTTAAACATTTATTTATAATAGCAATTATAATTGTCAAATGAATAACTCCATATATGTCTTCTTTTTCAAAACTTAACAAAATTCAATTCTGTTACGACAGCGAGATATGTTAGAAAATGTTTATATTTTTTTTTTATGAGCGGGGCAAGATTTTATTTTGTAACATTTTTCAACAATCAAATTCATAGGCTCAAAAAGATTAGGATTTAACCGAAATGAACATAGTACTTTTTTAAAATTTGGAAATAGATGAGCGAATAAAATAATAATCTGGCTGTTTTGAATTATTCTTTTGATTTTGTTTTTTAAATTTCCTTTTTCATTTCTACACTATATAAACAAAACGTTATATATATTATACACATATTTTATAAATATTTATATATATATATTTAGCATATTAAAAATGTTTTTTATAAAATATGTGTATAATATAAGATTTACAAATAAAAATTATATCAAATACAGAAATTATATATATATATATATATATATTGGATTTCTATCTATCCATTAAGACCAAACAAAAAATACGGTTTGTCTAATTTTTTTTAAGGGAATAGTTACATATGACGTAACAAATTTTGAAGCTAAATCCTTTCAGGCTTTAATAAAATTTAAAAAATCATAAACTTTGATCTTAAATGATACTTAATTTTTTTTTCTTATTATGAAAAACTTATAATAAAATAAGTTACATCGTAATAAGAATTTTATAGAAATTCAATATTGTATCCAGGGTTTTATTCTAATTTATTTCTATGATTTTTGCATTTTTCTTACAAAGTCTATGGCTGACTTAGAGTAGGACTAAATCAGTTGAAGGGGCTGACAAATAAATTTAACAAGGATCATTTGATCCACCAGCAGAAAATACCCCCATAAAAAATTATTTTATTAAAAATAACGTTACGATCAGTGTGAAAATGATATTCAACGAAAGATTCTTGTTTGAAATTCTCCATTTTATTCTATTAAAATTAATATACAAAAATTTCCACTCCTCAGCCGAAGAGAACAAACAGAATTTTATCTATTTACTATTATCCATCAAAATGTCTGTGAGCTATTTGGATTAAGACTTTTCGTTCCCTTCTCTTTTTTTTAAACTAAATAGCGATTTGGCTCATTAATAATAATAAATTTATTTTTTGGAAGAAAGCCGTAAATTAATTTTTTTAAATATCCCTTTAAATGAGGATTGGTTACGAAATCAAGTCTTTTATTCTAAATTATTTCTTTGATTTTGCATTTTTATTTTATCAATTCTAATACAAAGGAACCAATTCCTTCTTATAAGGATCTTCAGATAAAAAAAATATCGAATTTTTTTTAGAAATGCATTGGCCATGAAAAAAAAATCATTCAACAAAGAGGGGAGGATTTTCAAGCTTGAGTAACTACCCTCCGAAAAAAGACCTCCGTAGTAAAAAAAAAAAAAGTTTGGAAGATGCGAAGAAAATCTTTTAATCTAATTTCAAAGATTCTCCTTTCTTGGAAAATTATATTTATACACCCTCAATTTTATTAGAATATCTTATCCACAATTCATGCAAATATTATTATTTATGAGTGATTTTAGAAATAATTTTAAAGCTTTAGAATCCAAGATCGTTGTTATTAAGCAAAGCCAAGCACTGCTGAACCTCCGCTGGGTGGGTGGGTTGCCCTAAGAAACACGAGTGATGAACGTCCTCTGGTAGCCATCGATATTTATCATATAAAACCATACAAATGTAAATTGTCAAACTCTGGCTCTACAGCCTAAAAGAAGTATAAAATTAAAAATCAAAGATTTAAAAATTTTTGAAAATCTTTTGACTATAAAGACCTTAAATAATATATTCATGTATACGAGTAGACTATGTAAAGAATCATATTTATTTATATCAATTAGAATCCAATAAATTTTTATTGGGCTAGCAGAAATATGAAGCCTTGTATCAATATTTATTTTCTCCTTGCCTATGCAACTGTCCTAAATAATAAAATTTTGAGGCGGTGCAACTTCTTATACCCAATTCCAAAAATCTTATCTCTACCTAAAACGGTGAAGGCCCTGGCTCCCTCCATAACATCTCAGGTCAATCACAAAAACGCATCCCCGCTTATTTGGTTCTATAGAAAAGACACGGCCCATGATTCTCTCATTTCTAACGTAGTATGGTTAATGCCTTCGCTAAACATTAATAATTTTTTTTACTAGTAAATAAGTTGTGCAGCCACTCATCCGCAGTGGGGTTTATTTCTACATCCAACCCACCTCGATAATTATTATAGACAGGCCTATTAATCTGATAAAATTTAAATTAATAAATTTAGCTATCCTATCAAAGAATTTAATTTAATTTAGATTCTATTTTCTACAAAATGTTTAAAAAATTAGTAAGGCTGAAATCTATTTATTTCTTCTTTAACATATTCTTATTAAAATCGTTTAAATTATTGTAATATATATATACGAATATTGTTTTTATTCCTATTCATGTTAATTTTATTCTAAATGTTTTCCAGTAAAATTATTTATAAAAGATTGACCAGATAAATTGAAAATAGGCACATATATATATATATATAGTAATATATTTCATTATAATAATAATTAAAACCCTAAAACAATTAATATTAAATTCATATTTTATCGAATATATCCTATTTACTATATTATTATTATTATTATTATTATTTCTTTTTTTTTTTTTTTTGAAGAGAATATTGGTAATCATTCTCGTTATATGCAAAAGGATGTTTTTTTAAATAAAAATACAAAAAAAATCTTTTAATGCAACAAATCATTATTATATTTTATCATACTCTGCTTTATATTAATTAAACATGATAAATAAAATCAAAAACCGTCTATAAATCGACCACCAACAGTGTAAATCAGCTAACCAGTTGAGTGGCCGCCACTCAGCACGAGTGGCTATCCTAGCATAGTGGTAAACACAAGTGGCTATATTTATGACCTTTATTGAACAAAATGGCCTGTTAGTATGCGCGCTGTACATTAAATATATCGGGAGTGGCCTCCCTTCGACTTTCTCGTATACACATATATAAGGAAAGTAGCTTTACTAATTGTATTAACATCTAAATTGTATGTCTATTTGTCTCAGTGAAATCATTTTATCAATTTATCAAGATTTGTAGAAAAACGTTTCAGGTAAAGCTCCACTTCCGGCTACCTGAAATAGGTCAAAAATTGAAATTTTGTTGTAATGCACATATTTAAAATTTGGTTGATATACATTAAAGAATGCTCGAGTTATCGTATTAACGGGCATACACATAGACATAATTCAAAAAATTATATTTTCGAACTTAGGGGCCCCAAACGTGAAGAACAATCAAAATTTCAAGATCGAATTTTTGGACGATTGTATAACCTAAATAACCCTACAGAACCAATTGCCAGAGCCAATATTGTTAAATCCTCCAAATTGAAATTTTAAGTAATAATTTTTTTCTAATTTTTGCCTTGTTTTTGCTTTACTAAACCTAATTACACACTCTTTATAAACCACTTATTATCTACTACTATCATTAATTTCGACTTGTTTTTTTTATTATTATTATTACATTATTTATTATTATTATTATTACATTATTTAATTTTATAATTTTATATATCTATATATTTATTATTATTATTATTATTATTATTATTATTATTTATTTTTTTTATTTTTTAAAAATATTTTTTCCCTCAGATTTTTATTATTTTGTGAATTTTGTAATTATATTATTATTATATGTTGTAAAAGGTATGGCTGTATTGCTAATCCTCAATAAAAAAAAATACTTTCCCTATATGAGAAAGTAAAAATAAAGCTGATCAAAAGTGACTGTGATTGTGATCGCTAACGATAATCTATTTTTTATTTAGTAGTGATATTAAAAAATCTATATCTATTTTTTATGCTTTTTTCCTAGGGGATATGTTGTCGCAAGAATTGTAAGAATACTTAAATAGTAATTTAAGCTGTTAGTAAGGAGACTGTTGCTTTTATTTATTAGACATTTATTTTACAAATGGAAGAGCAGGAGATATTTGCTGACAACAGTCAGAGAGGAGGCTGTTTGTGCATGATGTGTGGCCTCCTTCTCTCTAGAATAAATGCGCGTGTGTGCGTAGGATAGGGGAGGGAGAGGAGGACCAACAGAGGGTCCCGAGGGTCAGACAGGAATGATGATGGTCACTCGATCAGCCTCGCCACTCGATACTATTGCTTCGGGATCGTTTGTCACAGGATCCCAACGACAACGGGATGGGAGAGGAGCTGAGGCAGTCAGTCAGTCACTTCACTCCTAAGGCCTCCGGGACGCTCACCTGATGGCCCCGAAACGAGATCGTTTCCATCACAGATCAGAAAAAATATCCATTTTTTTTTTTCCAAAATAAAAAACATTCCAGTTGCGTTGTTAGTCGTGGTCGGCATATTTTAAATATATTTAGAAGAGATCGGAAAATTTGATAACCAAGGGTTTAGTATATTGATTTATATTTGTGAAAAAAATCTGAAAAATATTATCTTGATTTATTACACAATAGATGATGGTTCATATCAATTTTCATATAAAATTAAAAATTAAATTAATATTAAAAAAAAAAACATTCTGGACCTCATATCTGATGTTTACCTGGATGGACTATTACAAATTACCCGCGCTCAGACTTACATTTCTTCTTATTCTATATAATATCAGTCTCTCTTTTTCATTTTTATCAAGCCTAGCGCTGTGCGACGGGCCGACTCCCTTCATATACTTAGTAAGGTGTTTTGTTATAGACTTCTTTTAAATTCTAGAATTTTATTCTTTATTAAAGTCATATTTTAGAGACGGGATTCCCGATGAAAAATAAAAAGATTTGTTCTTGTTGCCGACATTTTCTACGCCTATCGAGTACTTCCTCAGGGCTGATAAGTCTAACAACACTCATATGAATTTTTGCAATAAAATTAAAATAGCTTATTCTAACAACATGTATATTTAACCACTGTAATAGGCCAGTGGTTAAATAAAAAATATATATATATATATATATATATCAATGTTATCAAAACAAATTTACTGAACAACTGTAACCCTGAGGAAGTGCGCGACCAGAAGTACGAAACGTTAGCTACAAGAACAAATCTGTTTTTATTTTCCGAGAATTCTTCTCCTAACAAAAATTAACTACTGGAGCCATCAAAAAAGATTATAATTTTTTGATTTATTATTTTTAAAGCAAATTTATTCATATTTGTGGTTTTATAAATATTATTTTTCTTATATTAATTTTTGCTAAATTTGTTTTCTGAATTTAAATACGGTCAGACACACTTTTTAATATTTTAATAATTAATTTCTTAATATGGAAAATGCTCTGATTTGAACCCATTTCTTTTGTTACAGATGGCATCTATTATTTGCCTGCTTTTGCTCTCTTGCCAACGTGACCAGACAAGTTAAAAGACAGCCTTGAATTCTTGTGCACACGGAACGTCAATCAGTGCTTAAATTATATATATATATTCACAAATAGCAGATTATAAAAGGTATGTCTTATTCTCATTTATTTATTTCAGTGGTTATTTTATAATTAGAAATTTATATAGAATTATCTTATTTAATAAATAATTCAATTCTCATTTCTAACCTCACATTCATTTCCATTACAATTGAAAGTTATTTATTTATTTAAGAAGTTGATCTAAAATTATATTAGAAATTATTATATTTTTTATTCTTCTAATCATTTGAATATCCTATAATCATATAGAAATATAAAAAAAAAGTTAATTTTCAAAAATGTGCTAACCAACTAAACGTCAAAAAATTAAAATAAAAAAAAATCTTTAGAAAAACATTTAGAAAAAAATCATAATACTTTAAACTATATTTTTTATTACTATAATAAATATTATACCTATACCTCTTTATTTATTTATTTCATTTCATTTATTTAAAAAAATCTGTCATTTTATTAAATATCATTCATTTATGTCACATAAAATTTTTCTATTCAAGAGGAACAACAAATTTCCTCAAATTTTAGAAAATATCAATTTCGCGACCTTAAGTTATTTAATTTAAGATTTTAATAATTTTTTAAATTATTCTTTAAGATAATATCAAATTTGAATATTTTGATTTCCTAATTCTTTATATAATAATCATCATACTAACTTGATAATTCATTGATGTCCAATAAATTTATTTTTTATAAATGTAATTATGTTTTATAATTTCCTATAAATATATACATATATATATATAATATTTTCACTATTAAGTTTTTAAATTAAAACACCTAAGTTTTTAAATTGAAAATATATTATACGCCTAAAAAAATTAATACTTATAAAAACAAACTATTTGTTCCCGAAAAATAATTTAACTGGGTTATTTGGTAAGTTAAAAATATTATTTTAATTTATTCCAATCACTCTGCATTTTCTTTTAAACTCTGAAATTTTATTATATTATGATGTCATTCTTTCTTAGATAAATATAATGGAATTTATTTTATATATATAAACTTCTAATTGCTGAGATCATCTTAAGCAAATAAATAATTGTTCTCCCTCATTCTAACAATAACAAAAGAAAATTTAAATATTTTTTTATTTTAATTATTATTATTGTTTTTAATTTCAGATGTTTCGAGAATTCACCACTTCAACAATTGACATTCTTTTGTTTCTTTAGGTAAGTGTTTTATGATTTCCTATAAATATATATATAGATAATAAAAAACAATTTTCTTAATTTCTTTATCATTTCATATAAATAGTTTAAATCAGTGGTTCTCTAAACGATGCCGTTACTGATTTAAATTTGGGGTGAGAATTTTTCTTTAAAAAAAATTTTCTCTTTAAATAGAAGAAACTAAATTTGTTTTAAAATTGTTTTACTAAATGTTTCTTTATAATATGATTAATTAAAAATAGAGAATTTACCCAAATTCATGTTAATGTCCCAAAAAATTCGAAGCAGCAGTAAAAATATTCCCGACTTATAAAATTTGGGACGTAAACTTCAAAAATTTTGGTTTCTATTATATTTTTTTTTTTTTTTTTTTTTAAATAAACATATTTAAAAAATCATATGAAATTCATTGTAGTTATTGCTATATATGATATAATTTCATATACAATATATATGACAATCGTTATACTCCCCATTTAATCTGAATACATCTTATTTAATACTCTTTATTTCGAATCTATTTATCATCCCTGTGGTTAATGGACAACAGGGATATCCACTATTCTCACGCTTCTCAAAATAATAGTTATCAAAAATAAAATTTTATATTGTCTTCCCTTTTTTCAATATCTTTTTTTAATTAATATTTGTCGTTTAATTTTATAAAGTTTTATTTATCTATCATTTCATCAAGAAAAAGGTTTTTTTTTTTTAAATTTAAACTCTGCTTAATTCTTCTGTTCATTTTCTGGTTTCTTAACGGGAAGAGGAAAAAAAATTGGGATCGTTTTTTTTTTTTCACAAAATTAGCTCGAACAGTTTCCCTAAATAAAAAAAAAAAAAAAAATAATGCTGGATCCTTTAGAATTGTACAAAACTTGAGCTTTATAACGAATTCTTTTGTTTGGATAAAAAGTTAGGGGAATTGAGATTTTTCAAGTAATATATAAAAAGGCTTATTTTAATAAAAAGAGTATTTTGTCAACCGCCTGGTCTCCCACAGTGATTAGATATAACCAGATGTGGTTCGGACTCACTAGTTGTTATATATATATGCAATTCGGTTATCTACTGAAAATATATGTTAGCCAGAATAAATATTTCACCTTTCAATACTTAGAGTTTTTATAAAAAAGTAAGATATGTATTCAAACCACTTAGACATGCATGGATTTGGGGATGTTTTTCGGACTATTTTTTTCGATTTTTTCAAAATTTTCTAAATATATCAATTATTGCTCTTTGAAATAATTATATTAAACCTTACTCTCAGGCTTTCAAAACTTGTTTGGGCCCCACTTTGCTCTTGTATGCTTTTAAATTTATCTCCCAAAATAAGTTCTAAAAAAACTAAGCTAAATTACTTTCTCTTACCTATATCTGAAATATATAGTGGGAAAGTCTTGGGATCGCAAAAAAAAAATCGATGAAATTTCAACGGAAATACATGTTTTAAGGTCCTCTAAGTCTAAAAAACCTTGACATAAATTTTTTTTGGCGATTGCAATACATTTTTTTTTATATAAATTTTACATTTAAGCTAGGCACTTCGAATCTTTTGAATAAAATTGGTCAAAGAATACTAGTACTTACTGATGAACTTTTTAAGTTTTTTGATTTTCTCAAAGTTCCATTTTTATTAAAATTCATAAATCAATTATATATTAGAACCTCTTTGAAAATATATTAATCCTTATCCCTTCCAAAATTTGGGACCCACTTTATTGATGAACTCTTTTTAGTTTTTTGCGATTTTCTCTTTAACTACTCTCACAATATTGATTAAATTGACTGTACATATAATAAATTAGATAATCTTTAAGATTTATTAATCATTTTCCTTCTCAAAGCAGTGTCGGGCCCCCAATTTTGAATTTTAAGTATTCCAGTAATATTTTTCCAGAGAGAATCAATGGATGCCGAAATTGCTTCTAAATGGCCAAGATCATTTAAT